>VTPC01006678.1:0-13811 GCA_011009095.1 Ignelater luminosus | reverse complement strand
TAGTAGCTAAAATTAAATGCGAATATAACGAAAAACTAAACTAAACCAAACGTTAACCTAAATTGCCATACAAACACGAACGAACTTTGTTGGTGAATGCAATCTAAACTTCGATCAGTAGGCTAACCGAATATACACACAAGAGCGTGGAACTCGCGATCTATAAACTAAAAACATGTTATCATGTAAATTCATGGCAAAATTTGAAAAGTAATAAATTTCAACTAACCCAAAAGCGATTCCCTAAACGCCTCGTATATCTATAACACTTTGGATTACGGCCAATCCGATACTTCAACATTGTCTCTCAAATACCATAATATAGACGAGAGAAAATTACCTTGCATGAGAGTGTTTGTAGGTTGACTGAGATGAATTTTTTTCTAGCGAGTCCGCAACGAACCAATAAATATCTGTCATGGAAGAGTGCGAACAAGCGCGAAGGAAAAATAAAGTTGAGGACATCTACAAAACTATTTTTTGGTATTGAATAATCAAGAAGAAAGTTAAATTTATCGATGTTGGTTAACAGTGATATATTTTGTGAAAAAAGGCCGTTCACACCAAAAACTGAAATCATTACATTTGGATTCTTCGAGAAACTTCAATTCGAGAATTCAAGAAATAAAACTTCTAAAAAGAAAGCGGATAGGTCTAGAATATATCGTATTTCATGCTTAGTACATTTACGTATCCATAGTACATGAGCATATTCATACAAACAAGGTTTTGTATATTTTTATGCCTGCACCATGAATACTTTATATTCTTGTAGTCCTGCCATTTCAAGTTGAGAATACACCAAGCCTTCTCTTACTGCAGTAACAGGGAGTAGGTAAATTATTCATAAAGGAAATGACGTCATAAAAGCCGGAAACAGGGCGTACACTCTTCATTGCGTTTCCTCCGCCTTCATTACTACCAACTGTGTGTAGTAGTAGTATTACATGAATGTATTTTGAGATAAAATATTATTAAAGATCCGGTTACATAAAATTAAAATAAAATATCCGCAACTACAACAAAAATATACCCTTGTTTGTTACATAGATACACGAAAAACAAATTTTGGTATTTCATGTTAAGCGTTATCGTTTTCAAAAGAGAATATTTAATCAAAACGGCCATTTAAACCGCTAGTTAGTTGAAAACGCTCTCTTTTAAGCACCACACAGTGCTTTCTAACTTATATATTATTTATTGTTGTATTTCATGCCGCTAAACAAAATAACCTAACAAATTATTTAAAACATTCTAATAACCTTAATGTATTTCAGAACAGCATCAACACCGTTAATACTAAATAATGAAAATGGCCCGATTTTGTGCCTTATAATAGAAGCTACTTATTAATTCGCCCGTTGACAATTACGAGTATATCCTATTCCATGAAGTACTCTACCAACAAAAGAAATGAAAAATAATAAAAATATTTCAAGACTTACTTAAAATAGAAAAATATTTCTTGTTATTCTAAAGAAGATTTAAGGCCATTTTCCCAGGTATTTCTCAATATAATGACCTACTACACATTTTACAAAAACATGCCAATTCAATTTATTACGGTCGTTTTTAAACCATTAAGCGGCCATGATTTTCTAGTGATAATTTCACAAGAAATGTTGCGGCAATTAGTCTTACAAGTGAGAGCGGCGCGTCAGTCAATATCCCCAATGGAGTAAAGGTTCTTGTGCCCCTTTTTAGCCACAAAAAAATTTTTAATTTTGGAAACAATATCTAAAACAGTTTAAGGTTGATATTCTTTTTTGCTGCGCTATAAAAATCCTTATAATCAAAAACACTACGCACGAACTTAATTTTGTTTTTCAGTTGCTAGTTCTTAAAATCGAATGGGTAGTAAATATATTAAAATATAAAACTTTGATGTCCAAGAATTTAAATACATGATCGCTATTTTCCTTGCATTCTTGAATTTTAAAATGGAAAAGAGTAGAGACTTTTCTATAATGAAAGAATTTCCTTCATCCAAGTTGTGGTTCTCCGACACTACCTAGCTCAGACACATTACTTGCATTTGTAGTGTTTCTTGTTAATGCAGTCCATTGGAGAATGAGAAGAGGTCAAATGATTTCAGTATAAATGTGTGCTTAGTTTGTGAACAACCTAGCATCTAACAGTACAGTGAGTAAGTAGCGTAGCCGAATAAGCTCAAGTGGTTAGCACAAAAAACAACTGTACAGTTACTTCGTGAACATGCAAGTATTCCTAGTTTTAATGATGCCAGCCAGTTTTAGATTACACTTGCAATTATCTATTTTTACCTTCCAATAATAACCGTACACATTCTGAAATAGAGACAGTATTTGTTGTTTATGTTCTTGTGTCTGGTATTATGACGATACTTGACCAATAATCGTGTTCATATTAAGAAAATATTCCTAAAGGAATCCCATTATATCTTCACATTCTGCTTTGCGTAAAACTGGAAAGGGAATGTTATAAAAAGGCGCTATATATGTGAAAATAAATGTAATGTACGAGGGTGGTCTGAAAAGTTTCCGACCTAACAAAGATACAAGACATTTTTCTGAAAATCTTTTTTTATTTTTCAACATAGCCTCCGGGTAACTCTGCATACTTCTCCCAGCGATGCTCCCATCTCTGTAACCCGTCCAAATAGTACTCGGCATTTTTCTCTGCAAAATAATTGTTCACGAAGGTGATTGCCTCTTGATTTGACGAAAATCTTTGTCCTCCTAGCGCAATTTTTAGATGAGGGAACAAAAAGAAGTCGCTTGGGGCTAGATCTGGTGAGTAAGGCGGATGGTCAAGCAGTTCAAACCGTAATTCGTGGATTTTCGCCATGGCAACCGCTGAGGTGTGAGACGGTGCGTTGTCTTGGTGAAACAGGATTTTCTTTTTCTGCAAATGTGGCCGTTTTTTCGCAAGTTCTGCCTTCAGCTTGTCAAGTAATGATGCATAGTATGCTCCTGTAATGGTTTTTCCTTTTTGAAGATAATCGATTAAAATAACTCCATGACTATCCAAAAAAAACAGTCGCCATCACTTTCCCAGCCGATAAAACAGTTTTTGATTTTTTTGGAGCCGGTTCCCCCTTTGCAGGGGGTATAATGGTGTATCCAAGTTTCATCTACAGTAATTAATCGGCGCCAAAACTCGGATTTATTTCGCCTAAAATGCGCCAAAAGAGCGTTGGAAATATTCATTCGAACACGTTTTTGGTCTAGGGTAAGCAAACGCGGCACCCAACGCGCGGACAGCTTTCTCATGCCTAAATGTTGATTTAATATGTGACAAACACGTTTTTTCGACATGTTCATAACCTTTGCTATCTCTCCCACTTTAATTCGGCGGTCGTCTAGCACCATTTGGTGAACTTTGGCGATGTTTTCGTCGGTAGTTGCAGTTTTTGGACGTCCCGAACGTTCATCGTCTCACAAGCTCTTACGGCCACGTTTAAATTTAGGAGCCCAAAATTTCACTGTGGTAAATGATGGTGCAGAGTCCCCATACACAGAATCCAACTCATCTTTTATTTGCGAAGGCGTATTGCCTTTCAAAAACAAATATTTAATGACAGCTCGATACTCGATTTTGTCCATTTTCACAAAAAAACTCACATCAACTCACTCCAACGACTGTTACATAAAAACTGCGCGTCCAAAATGGCTGAAACTTTGGTGAGTAACTGTCGACAGATGAACAACAAAATTCAGTAGCTTTTATTTACGAGTGCTGCCATCTTCACGTTGAGGTCGGAAACTTTTCAGACCACTCTCGCATGCACATTTATTAACTAAAACGTTGATTACGTAGATAATCAACAGGAATTGGTGAATTATCGTTTATTGGTACTCCACTACATCGGCAAATGTTGATGTAGCAAGCAGTGGCGTAACATCTACTAGAGGGAGAGGGCTAGCTCAGGCTGGAAATTAACCATCTCAAACTTCAGAACTAGCCCCATGCGGATTAGAGTGGTCATGGGAGCCCTTGGGGATTCCCAACCAAATTTATGGGAGGGCTCTTCCTTGGAGTTCCTTCTAGACACGGAGACTCTTCTCGGAAGAAGCTCTCTGAGACTTCCGAACACGGAGCCCGTTTGCAATACTAGCACGGGGGATCCCGCAGCGCTGCACCTTTTGTCGATGACGGGAGCCCCCCTTGCGTAGGTTCCTTGGAATGTCTACCAAACATGGGAGCCTCTTCAGGATGTTTACATCGGAGATTTTCCAGACTCGCCATGATTCATGATAGATCGTGGCTCGCGACCCACGGTAAACTATGTCACCCAAATTCTTTCGTGGCCCGACATGCAGCATATGCTTCATAATCGTGCACGGCTTGTTTTCTTTTTTTTTAGTTAAACCAGTAAAATTACATCAAGTGGCACACGCCACAATTTTTTTTAAATGACGTGTGTTCAGTATTGTGATGAATCCCAAAATTTTCTTCCATGCATTTCTTGTTGCCTTTCTGTCTTTATAAGCCTCCGGTGTTTTGTCCCATAACACTGGTCTCATTTCTACTAATGAAATAAGATCATTGTCAATATTATCAGCCTTGTCACAAGCTACAGTAACAATTTTAAACAATAGAAGTATTAATTATAATGAAACGCACAGGAACAAAACACGTGGTCGACTATTAACTGGATAGGGTATAATCGTACTACTGAAAATCATGCTGTGTGCAGCCGTGCATTGGGTCACGTACGCCACTCAGACAGGTCAACGACACTACAGTCGCGTTTGTTGTAGTGAAAGTCCACGACAGTCGTGTGGTGTCGTGTGCAAGTGCCTACGCTCCTTCCTTGTTCACTGAAAAATTCTGATCGTATGGTATTTTATCGTACGACCAAAATCGATGTATGCGCAACGGGCCTTACAGCCACATCCATTTTCATGAATACTATATTTTCCTTGTCCATGCACATGAACCATGCGCTGACCTCTAATTTGCATGTTTGTAAGCAAAAATTCAAAGTCTCTAAGGCGACAATCAAATATTTTTTATTCAATAAAAATTGGAAAACAGTATAATTAAAAATCACCAAAACTAACATTATTGTTATTAAGGTCATATTATACTGAGATTCAGACATCCTCGGCCCATACGATGTTTTGCGCTTGTTTGTTTCTTCAGCAGAAGATAAGGCTTATTTTTTCTCTCCATAGCTTTTTCATATAACATCAATGTCAATAAGGTATTTGACATTGTGACCTTCAAAACAGACTGTCCTAACCTAGTTATGTATAATAATAAACCTTGTAAAAGATATCTCTCTCTTACGTTGGTATATAGCTTTCTTAAGATGGTTAATGGAGAGCAAAATCAGAACCTAAGCCGTTGGAGAGTGCAGCCTGATCTGTGTTTATATTTAATTCCTTTAATGTTCATATTTATAATCAGTACTGTACCAAGTGCGAGTCTGAGCTCTATTCAGGCATTCGCTAATATTTTACAGATGAGATTTAACTCAAAATGCACAAACTCGTACTTTTGTTCAGACTCGAGGTAAAGAAATTTAAGGTATTTGCGTGTTTACTGCAGTTTAAGTATAAACTCGCTCAGGTACAGTCTAAAAATTTGGGAATAAGATGGTAAATGGAAGGCATAGCCCAACCTTAGTGCAAGCAAATAAATAACACTGATGACAAGTTTTATTTTGGCTTATAGTTATCGATTCTTTCCTACACCATTAAGGCATTCTTTTACTCATGTTTGCATCAATAGACAACATAATTACAATGATCATAATTGTCTTAAATAAGGGGAGCTCATTTAGGAATGAAAAACTTAAACAATTTTCAAATTTTGTTTCGAGTAAAAGCAAAGGCCATTGCATCTTCTATTTATCTTTCCCTGTATTTGTAAGCGACAAAACTTTTATCAAAACTTACCATGTCAGTTAGTAGCTCGGATGCTGGTTGAGTCATCTGCAAGACATTAACGACGTCGATTTTGCTCTTATCAAACTTTTAAAATATTAGAACTAGTGACCAAATGCCAAAAACCAATTAGAGTGAACGTAGCGTGTAAAAGATACTTAATGTTGTTCCAAAAAAGTAACATTTTTTTTATATTAGATTATCTATGATACTGTTCTGCAATCTTCATCAACGCATTTGTGGTATTCCAAAGCTCATATTATTTAGTAGACCTCTCTAATAGCAAACATTCGTTGCTACCATTGTAAAATAAACTTTGAAACTTGTTGCCTAGAAATCAATGACGAATATGTAAATGAGCCAAGTTCAGACAAAAATTTTCTACCTTAATCCAGAAGAAATGCAAGTATAACTATAGTATGACCGATCAGTCAAAAGATTAAAGAAGAAAGTAAATGTTAACTAGCACATTATATAAATACATTAAATTCTTTTTGAGGGTGGACACGTAAAGGCATTTTGCAAGGTATAACCCATAGAGAAGTAGTCTTTTTGCCCAGACGCTCAGCAAGACAATAGCGATTCATAAAATTTGGTTAGCAAAAATGCTTTCTTTAATATCTTTCTTTAATAAAAGAATTCAAGTAAACAGTAATTCAGAGAACATTCTAGCACAATCTGATAAGAAACTGACTCGGTTACAGTTTACATATTGTGTAAAGTTTGATAAATCAAAAGTCCAGTATTAAACGACAACAGCTTGAAAACTTGAAAGGTTGTCACATCTAAAATTACAAAAAACGTTTATCTGCAATTTTATTATTAACAGTATTAGGGTATGTTTAGCAATGAGAAGGAATGAAATGTCACCTTTAGGAACAACATTGTTAGCACAACTTTTGTGAAAAGCTTGAATTTTTTTAAAAGCGTCAGAAAATACGTGGTTCCATCATAACTCAGGCAAATCTGAACTGGAAGGAAAGCAATGGCTTTATCATTTTAGGGAATCTGTGGTTTCTGTTGCGTTGATTGACAGTTCCATTTGTAAGACATTTATAGTTTATAGGTCTAGTTGAGCGTCTCGACCTCTCTTTAGTCTTTAAAAATATTTATTTCTAGGTTTGCTATAATTATTACGTTTACTTTGTTGGAATAAAACCCTTCCTAAAAAATGTTTATATTTCAATGTTTAGATACGACAAAGATACTAAAACTGCGAATTAGTATGGAAGGAAGGAATAAAAAAGGGATAACGCAATAAAAGTAGCCTGGTGCTGTGAGTACATATGTTGTACAGTAATTCAGTTTTATTTTTACACTAAAACTAGAAATCTAACAGTAGGCACAAATATTTTCAAATTGAATGACAACTGTAAGTTCAAATAAATAGATATGTAAGTGAATTAATCTACAACATTTAATTTTTTTTCTCACGCTACTTTGAAAAGAAAAATAAGTAATCACCTATTATAGCTAATATGAAACAGTGGTTTCATATAATGCATTGTTGACGCTTCTGTAATATTAATTCTGCAATGCCTTTGAAGTGGTGTGGTAGATATTGTATTGAATCTGTTTCTAAAACCCATTTTCTAGTTAATCTTTTTCCTCCAAGTAATAGTAAATTTGATAAGAGGTCTAGTATTGTTAAGAATACTTTTATTTCTAGTAGAAAGCTACAAAAAAATTTATTTTATCTTGTGTAGATATAAAACGCTCAATAACCAATTTCAATGCCTTGACTGTTTTTTTTTCTTGAAGTCTGAACAACCGAAAGGAATTATTGATCCTTTGAGGTAAGGTAGATTGTATGCTCGATAATATGCGCTTAAAGCTGCAGCATCAACGGAAACAATTCGTGCGTTATCAGGACGGATTCTGAACAGAAGGACTGATTATGACAAATGCAAACAGCATACTACTTACATATACGATGAATTTCATACAGGAGAAAAGCTATTGCATTTGAAACCTTGCCAACTAGGTATCCGATTTTTATCCAAACTGTACACTGATTGAAAATAGGTTATATGTACATAGTTTGCATTTACGTTTCTTCACTACTAGAAAAACTGTATTAAATATTTTACACTTGATAAAATTCTTTTGCCTGTCGCTCTAAATGTTGTTTATGTAACAATTCTGTAAAACCAAACAAGACTATAAGTCTAGCTGATTAAAAAAGTTTAAACTGAGCAAATTTATAAAAGCAACTTTGGGCGGCAGTTTACCGCAAATTATAAATTTTTAAGTGCTATTTGGTTTAAAGTTTAATTTTATGTAACATCACTAACACTATTAGATTTAGATAACATCACTAATAAAATAGCGTCTAGTACTTTCCCATAAAATTTAAGTGTTAGCTGCAGCCATCATTCGCCTGGTAAACTTTACAGTAGCTATAATCCTAACGAAACTTATTTTCAACATTATAAAACGAGATACTAAAGAAAACAAATTATCTTAAATTGTTTACAACATTTTAAAAAAGCTCGCTTAAAGTAGTTTGCAAGAAAGACGAAAAATAACACTAAATTCTCTATGTTGTGCTTATTTTTGCCACATTTCCACAGATCGTCCCAGGTCGTAAAGGAGATTAAGTTGCAGATGGCACACAGAAAACGTAACCCGGAAATATCTAAAATTGCTTTCATGTTTATTTCATTGTCAAAACCGAGCCAAATAGTTCCTGATACTTTCCGAAATTTACGAGCTAGCTGACCAATTTGTTTAGAGTTACGATGTATGATAAGGTTTTGTCAACAAACGACCGTATTATTCATATCAGTATGGAAATGCGAATTTGTAAGTGCGTTTGTGAAAACGTTTATATCGATTGTACGTGAATAACATACGTGCTCCATGTAATAATAAATAAATACTTTCCAAACTTCGCGAATTCACTAGGAAATTAGTGCAGTTTGCTACGTAGAAGACTATTGCCTCTTACATGTGTTGCATTTTCACAATAAATGAGCAAATATCTAACAAGTCTCTGGATTTTGTTTTTTTTTTATTATGCATTTGCATTATTTTTGCAAATCTTATCACAAATAATTTTTGTTAAATTAGACATGAGTTGGTAGACATTGATAATTGATGTACAGTCTAACCAGCGTATTGAAATCGTTATTCCTTGTACGAAATTTCAATAAAATCAATAAGTAGAACTCCTAAGCAATGTTAAGATATTATAGAATTTACATAATGCAGTTTGCTTTCAAATTCCAAACACAAGGTGGGCATTCTTACTGGAGTCAGTTCAAAACAACACTCGCTTCAACTAACTTGGCAATGTGCTCCTGTTTTATATTTTAGGGTTAGACTGTAGACTTAAAATCCACGTATAAACTATTTTTATAAACTTATTTTTCTGAACGTGTAACATACGTGGCTTTATACTTCCTGAAAATATGAACCTTGTAATTTCTAAACATATGAATATTTCGCCCTTTTGTGTGACTCAATTCTGTTTGTCAAAAACTTTTAACAGATTTCCTAGTTGTCTAAATTAAATAATTTAAACAGAGAATGTTGCAAGATGAATGAAACATTTGGTCAACGTTAATTGACTAGATGTGAAAAAACCACTGTGCCGATTTATAAATTATAGATTTGTCAAATATATCCAGTTGAACAAGTTTTCCTTAAACAGCTTATGAAGAATGTAAGCAAATTGTTATGTCTAAAATTCTCGTTTAAAATCAATGTGAATGTAAATATGCAATCAAAAACTAAACTAGTGAGTGTATAGTATTTTAATGCTAAATATCTGCTGCCTTTTCATATCGAATTATTATTTCAGTCAGTCTCTCTTTTTCTCCCTCAGCTTAGAAAAAGAATTGGCGGATTTTTCCAATACGAACGAAAACTGACAGAAAAAGGGAGGGTTTCCAATAGACTGTTTCAGAAGTTTGTTCCGTTCGGCAAAAGTAAAAAAAACAGTTAAGTCTCCCTTCAACTGAAAAATTAGAAAACCCAAATTATTTAAAAGTTGCCTAGAATTTCATTAATCTGGAGAATCGCACAGGAAATATTTTACAACACATAACAAGCATAGTCCATATTCAAAACTAACTTTAAGTACCTGTTTTGTTTTCTTAACACAGAAAATGTTTGCGCTAATGCCAAGATTCAAAGAATTGACTGTTCTATGTTTTGATAAATGACAGTTTTTGTTTTCAAACTATTAATTCCTTGCTCTTGTAATCTTATGAGGGTAGAAAGCATCATGTCACATTTGCAATTAGTAATAAAACCAACCAGTTGATTTTGCTGAACTTTGAGAAGTTGCAATCTTATCGAGTTTTGAATTTGTAACTATTGTCTTCAATTCCAATAAGTACTACTCTTGCTATTATAACTGTGTTCGAAAAAGTTTAATAACTCTATGTGAATTCTTATCTCGCAATAAAACATGGCATGCAATATTGTTTGGGTATGGCCACTTTTATTCGTCCAAGCAGCTGCCAGGGGCAGTAAACGTGTTATTCCTGATGCGAGAATATCTCACCCCATTATTCAGATTGGCTGATTTTGTTTCATCATCATCATTTTTTTATCGTTGATATGATGTCGTTCCCGAGTACCAACTCCTTCCGTTTAGAAAGTCAACAAGCGAATATCTCGTACCTCAATTTAGCACGCGAACATTTGTCTTTAGCAAAAACCCTAAGATTCACCCTTTCCTTTATTATTATTTCGAGAGTATCTGATTTAATCTAAACAGGAATTCTGTATTTATATCCTGAGTGAAAACACGTTATGGTTTTTGGACTGTCTTCTAATAACTAAGTTTCTTGGTATTGAAGATGAGATACCTGTATGCTATTTTGTAGCATCAGTCGTTTACTGGATTATAAACCTTTGCCGCAAATATCGCCTCGTCTCGCTTGACAAGATTCATTTTCATTTGGGATTTCCCGAGTCGCACAGATGTTAACTCATTTTATCGCCGTCCAGCAAGCAGAGGATTATACATACGCAATTGGAGTTGATCGGTCGATTCGTTTAGTGTAGTGTCAAGTTTAAATGTTTATCTTAAGTGATTTTTAGGATACATTACTGGATACCTTTTCCACTGACGTAAGTTTACTTAATATCTGTAACTATGTAAACAGCAGAATTCAACCGTCGGTTCCCTTTATAGTGTTTGTTTGTAGATATTCATTGTTAAGTAAGAAATGTTAATTTCAAAGGATTTTTACCACTTAGCGTTTAGTGGTTTTGTCTCTAGTAAATTAATTCAGGTTCAGAAATGTTACCGTAGACTTTCGTTTACCAAAGGCTTTGGTGTTAAATACAGTATTTGGTAACGCCAAACCTTTGAGTTTTCAAAGACTAAATCTATATTTTATTTCTAGAATTTTTGACAAGAAACGTTTTGGTAATAGTTATATTAAATTAAAGTTGGAGGTAATATTATATCTGGATACTTCATCTGGTTTCTAACTTGTTGCAATTAAGTTATTTTAAACATTAACTAGCTTAGGTTAGTTCATAAGTTGCTATCATCTTGTATTATCTCAAATCGTTTGGCATTAACGTAATTTGCAGTGACACCCGTTCCATAAAGGCGTTTTTGCATTTGATGTTTGATAAGGTTTACTTACTGTTCATTTATTGTTTGATAAGGATTATTTCCCACACACTACATTTCTTGTGCTACATTGCTATAAATATTTTATGTGAACCAAATGTTAATGTTCTCTGTGTTTATCGTTTACTGATATTTAAAATCTTTGTATGTACCAGGTGTATACCTATGAAATGAGACTTTCAGCTATTAGACCACAGATGTCGCTAGGAGTATTTTTAAACTGTCCCAAATGTCTTATTGTTTTCGTCTGTCATCTGTCAACAATATTCAATTCATTGTTTGTGATGTTTCATACAACAACGCAATTTTTTCGCTCTTAAAAATTTCGTGCCTTCAAACTACGATTTGCGGATATCGTTGATTTTCTGTTATCAATTGAAGAAAAACGCTTCTCAAGCTCATCAAATGCTTATAGAAGCTTACGGTGGACATGCTCTAAGCTGAGCACAGTGCTTCAGGTGGTTTGAAAAATTCCGAAGTGGTGATTTTAGCGTGGAGAACGAGGAACGTGGCCGGCCACCGAAAAAGTTTGAGGACACCGAATTGCAAGCATTGTTGAATGAAGATGATGGTCAAACGCAAGAAATGATGGCAGAGCAGTTGGGAGTGACCCAAAAAACCATTTGCAAACGTTTGAAAGACATGGGCATGATTTTAAAGGTCGGAAGATGGGTGCCGCATGAACTGACTGAAAGGCAGCAAGAGAACCGAAAAACCACTTGTGAAATGCTGCTCTCCCGGATCAAAAGGAAGTCTTTTTTGCATCGAATCGTTACGGGTGTATTTCTCCAATCCCAAGCGTAAAGGATCGTATGGTCCGCCCGGCCACAAGCCAAAATCAACGGCCAAACCAAATCGCTTCGGCCGCAAGGCAATGCTGTGTGTTTTCTGGGATCAGCATGGTATGATTTGGTACGAGCTATTAAAACCAGGTGAAACAGTTGACGGTGCACGCTACCAACGACAATTGGCCGATTTGAACAGCGCTATACACCGAAAACGCCCAGAATATGCCGATCGGCGTCACAAAGTAATTTTTCTTGATGACAATGCACCACCACATCGAACAAGAGCTACCCGGGAATTGGTGGAGACGTACGATTGGGAACTGCTGGTGCATGCAGCTTACTTACCAGACTTGGCGCCTTCCGATTATCATTTGTTTGCATCGATGGGCCACGCACTTTCCGAGCAGCGCTTCAATTCTCACGAAGAAGCCAAAAAATGGCTCGATGATTGGTTTGCGGCCATTTCATAGGTATACACCTATGTATTTATGTGCTTTACAGATAAAAGTGTATTTGTATCTGTTGTTTTTCTTGTCTCGTCGCACACTTGGGATAAACTGCCGTCGACCT
The DNA here is from genome assembly GCA_011009095.1 of Ignelater luminosus. Taxonomy (NCBI): domain Eukaryota; kingdom Metazoa; phylum Arthropoda; class Insecta; order Coleoptera; family Elateridae; genus Ignelater; species Ignelater luminosus. Next base: position 981 of record VTPC01006678.1, on the reverse strand, counting down.
CCTGCTGCGTACGTCGAATTTATTAATAGTTATTATTTGCGCAAATGTCAGCTACGGCAAGTATATCCCTGCACTTCTACCAAGTCTATTTTCCGTGAGCCATATTCCGACCCCTGTTTCTTATCGAAGCCTCGTTGTAAGATTCCTTTTCCCCTACTTCGACCAACCACCACAATTGGCGCCCTTTAAAACTCAAAAATCTTTCTTATCGTCTTTTGAAAATAGATTGTCGAATGGTCACTAAACCCATTTTTGCATTTAACAAAGGGCATTGGTTACATACAGTGAGCAAGTCTAAATTTTGTTCAAAACTTTCTTGTCATAAACATCTTTTTTATTGCTTCAACATATTTTATTATTTTTTTATTTTGAAACCCAGTTATGTAGATGCACCATTTTTTGCTTTACTAAAAAATTTGCCATGAAAAATTCTATAAACACTGTTATATTCTTGCATTTGGAAGTATCTTAGATCATAGAAAAGTTTACATTTCCAATGGAGTTGTTTGCAAAATCGATTGCGGGATGTGTCAAGTCAATGATGAGGACAACATTGGTCAACATCTAAATTGCAAAGTATAATAAAATAAAAATCGCCTCAATTCTTAACTTGAACAGTTTACATTTACTGAGGCCAAAATAAAAAAGCGTTTCATATATTATATTTTTGGATTTTTTGATTATGCCCAAAATTAATTTACACTGTCATTATTTTCAAAATTTGAAAATTTGATCCTCACAAATATAAACCTAAACCGAATTCGCTCAAGGTTTATTCATTCCGTGTTTATTAGTTAGAATTAAGAAATTCAGATCTTTTTGATATGGCAAAAAAGTTTTGGGTCTTCATTGCACACTTAAACCTACATCACGAACTTTACATTTATAATACTGCTTAAGTATTAACTTGTTTGAACTGTTTACTGTACAGGAAAGTTTACGTACAAAGTCTTTCGTCTGCATGAAGAAAGAATGAAGATA
>VTPC01006676.1:0-34112 GCA_011009095.1 Ignelater luminosus | reverse complement strand
AAAAAAAATAGTAAATGGCAAAAAGAAAACTGATCAAATAAACAGGCAAAAAATTCAAAGAAGACCGAGAAAAGTCACAACAAAAAATTGTTTGCAATATTCAAACTTTAAAAGGAGAGACAAAGATTTCAATTGACCAAGAAAACAACCAGGTAATTAGAGTAATACAAAAAGCAGCAAAATTATATAAGGCAACACCAAAGAGAGGGGAAAAGCTTAGCAATAAAACTAACAAAGTATTAGCAAGACGTAGAAAACTAATAACTCAAGGCAAAAGGACAAACAGTGAAATACGCTGAAATAAACAAGACAGTGAGGTAAATGGCAAAAGAAGACATAAAGCAAAACAATAAAACAGCACAAGTAATACTAGAGGAGAACAAAGGCATAAAAGTCTTCAGAAGAAATGCAAGACCAAAAAGAGTAATCATCAAACTGAAAAACAAAAACGGAGAAATAGTCAATGACAGACGGAAGATGCTGCAAGCAATAGAGAACTTTTAATCAAAAGTAGCATGCCAAATACAAGACGACATAAGACGAAAAACAATCGTAAACGTCAACTCAGAGGAACTACCGTCTATTATAAAAAACGAATTAGAAATCCTAATAGAACAGATAAAGAATAGAAAAGCAGCAGAAGAAAAAGGTATTTTGGCTGAAATGCTAAAGGAAAGTGGAGAGACATTGCTGCACGAACTGGAAACGTTGTTTAATAGATGTTTTGAAAACTGGTCAAATGCCCTAGTAACACTAATTTCCAAAACAAAAAGAGACCAAGAAGATCTGAAAAACTACCGGCCAATCAGCCTTTCAACGCAACTGTATGAATCGTTTTTTAAAATCATAACAAACAGATTAACACTAAAGCTTGATTTCTACCAACCGATCGAACAGACAGGCTTTCGGAAGGAATATAGCACAGTGGAACATCTGGAGACGATGAGAATATTAATAAAAAGAGCCACAAAATACAGAATACCATTATGGGTGGCTTTCGTAGACTTTAGAAAAGCCTTTGGCACGGTAGAAGTTTCGGCAGTTACCAAAGCTTTACGGAACGCCCAAACAGACAGTCGCTACATCAATATAATTGAAACAATTTACCAACAAGCAACAATGCAAATCCAACTGCACAAGAAATCAGAATAGGTAGAGCTGAGAAGAGGAACACGACAGGGAGACAATCTATCACCCAAATTATTTACACTTGTTCTCAAAGAAGCATTCAAAGAAATCGAATGAAATGAAGGAGGAATTAGTATATTGAGCGAATACTTATATCACGATATTGCAGTCTTTGCCAAATCGAAAAAAGAGCCAACATCCATAACCCAAGATATGAAACAAGTTTTAGAAAGGATTGGTCTAAAAATGAACAAAAGTAAAACAAAGTACACGACAAATCAAGAAGACAATATAGGATCAATCATAACAGATCATCAAATTGTAAAAAAGGTAGACGATTACAAGTACATGGGGCTAAAAAGTACTATAGGAAAAGCAAACCAACAGATAGAAATCGATGAAAGAATAAGACTAACCTGCGCAGCCTATTGGAAGATAAAAGACGTATTCCAAATGAACATCCCTCTAAAACTGAAACGAAACCTATACAATCAGAGTACATTTCTAGTGACCACCTACGGTGCCGAAACATGGGTATTTACCAAAGCCATCACTGATAAATTAAGAATTAATCAAAGAGCCATTGAGAGAAAAATCCTAGGAGTGACACTGAAAGACCACAAAACTAATACTTGGTTAAGAGAAAAGACGGGCATCCAAGATTTGTTGGAAAAGTCAGCGAAGTTGAAATGGCAGTGGGCTGGTCATGTGGCAAGGGAGACATGGAACAGTAAAATGATAAGATGGAGACCATAAGGAGAACGCAGAGGCGTACGTCCTCCTCAGATGCTTTGGTTTGACGACATTAAACGAACTGCAGGACTTGATTGGGTTGAAATCGCTCAAAATAGACAGAAATGGAAAACTTATAGAGGGGCCTATACTCACAGGGTAGATAACGGCCAAGAAAAGAAAGAAGATCAGTAAACAATACGATAATGTTTTGTGGGTAATAAAATTGAAGGTGTGTACAACGAGGAGAAACTGGCAAGTTAAAAATTGAATATCACATTTTGTTAGAACTCACTATAATGTAGTTACAAAACTTTACTAACAGTAAGAATAACAACACAAAAAAAATTAATTTAATATAATAAACATTAAACTTAAATTACCTAAATAGAGTTTTCGACTTACTTTACGTGAAGACTATCTCGAACAAGTTCATACAAAATCGAAAATGAAATAAAGTCAGTTTAGTAACTTTTCAAAGATGTAACTACAAGTATTTACTATTTAAAGGTAACCTTTACCTGTAAAGAGAAATTAACTTTAGAAATTACTAGAACTTGGAGGTCACAATAATTAGCAAAATTTACGTAGTTATGCTGCTCTACAATACTATCGAGTAGTTACGCTCCGTGGATAAAATTCGAATCATAAAAGAAAGATTACCTATGGAGGTCTTAACGTTAAAAAATCGAAATTATCAAAAAAATTGATTACTAAGAATCTATGACAATTTTTAGTCTGTATAACAACACAAGATTAAATCTAAATTTCCTCTTCACTCAAGGAAAATTTTTAAATCAGCTCCTAATGTTTGTATTAAATTTCAGATAACGAATAACAACCCACACCTTTCTACTAAAATCATTTTTATTTGCTTTTTTATGAACAGCAATAATTGTAAGATTTCCCTTTTAATAAATGGCAAAATGCCCTCAATAAAAACAAGATGATCAAAGCAAAGAAAATGGAATAAAATGAAATACATTTTGCAGCAACAGAAACAATTTCTCTAAATAATTCAGATATTATTCAGCTCCGTAATATTTTTTTACAAGCGTGCAATAAGATCTAATTAAATTTAAATTAGCTTAAAATCTAAAATGTTATAACTACTAACATTCCTAATCATTTTAATTGTATACAATTTTTCACTCATATTCTAATTCAAGTTTAATTCAAAGAAATCTAAAAGGCAAGTTTTACTTTTCAAAATATAATCTTTCACTTTCAGGGTTATTTTTCTCATGGACAAATAAAAGTGAAAGTTTACTTTGTATTCAATGAGACCAGAATGATAAAATTATTTGCTAAAGATTGTACCTAAAACGCTTCAAGAATTTTAATGATCATCCCCTTTTATCAATCTTAGTGTGCGGTTCGCTTATTTAGAATTTTCCTCTCATTCTTTAATTCCCAAGAAATTATATAATTGTTTTATGATTTTTTTCCTCCCTTCTTCTTTTTATATGCGCAAGATAGAAAATCTCCCCAAATAAAAATTCTATTCGATGTTTTTTGGTAAATAAATAAAACCACACGTCTAATATATCGACTTGAATACAAAATACAAAATTAAATGCGGCCATCGAACATAAAAAAAGCAATAGTAAGCCACAATAAAACCCTCCTCCAACACTCAAAAATGTAACAGGTGGTCACTGAAAAGGTTAGGCTGAAGGAAATTCTTCAAAACGTAATTTAGACCTTTTGATATAAGAGAAAGCAATAGAAAATGGGTGCTGAAAGCTTTACATTTTCACGAAAAACACGGAGAAAATTATGTTCCGGATAAAGTGAAGAGAGCTATTGGAATGTTTATGTTAAAAATATAATTTTTTTCTCTTTTTTCCCTGTATAGTGACCCTTCCTATTAAAGACCGTATACAACCACATGTGGTCACGCTATTAGAGTGCATTGCATGATCCTTTGTTTGCAAAACTATGAAAAACTAAAAATGCACTTTTAATTTAATTAATTTTCCATTTTAATATCCCAAGAAAAGAAATCTCTTTTAATAATAAAAATATTGAAATTATGATGAATTGCGGAAAATTTTTGACAAAAATAAATTGCCGTTTTCATTATAGATTTATGTAAACTGAAACGTATTTACATATGTTAGGTAAAGTTTCTCATTGTTGCGGCACGACCTCCCATTCCTTGTTTATTTTATGACATTTTTGGTATGTTTTTTTGGCTTTTCACCTACATTTCTTTCAACTTTAAGGAAATAGTCACATTGATAAAATTTGCACGAAATTCAACTTTCAACTTTCCTACCTAGCATTAATTTTGATTTTTCCTCCAACTCATAAAATTAAAAAAGTTACTCACCCAAAAAGAGAAAATGCTTCTCCAAGTGTCGATAAAACCAAGCAAGATGATGTCTTCTAAAAACTTGTTCTATCTGCTTTATTAGATTTTTCAGCAAGAAACTTATACTAACACCATAAACAAATACGAAGAATATTTCAGAGTAATATCAATCCGAACACCTTAATATACGAAAGCTTCGCGATATCCGGAATGTTCTCAGCCGCGAGGAGCGCAATGTCAAACCGCATACGCGCTATTATGACGACGACTGAAACTTGCGTCGCGATGCCTGGAGTAAATATTAGCGCATCGCGACGCACGCGATCCTGTGCGGCTTTCCTCGATATTACTCGGAAGCTTTCGGTCTGCAGTACTTCATCAAGTGACACACGAGATCGGCGAGGGAATTCCGTTGAATTCAGAACCCTTACAGATATAAATCGTAGGTGAAAAATCTGTTTCAGTACAAATCGAATTTCCATTGATATCAGTAAATTTTGTTCTCTTCGACAGGTTACTCTGGTGAGGGTGTGGGAAGACTGATTTATTTATAAGTTTTTGGAAAATGCGATAGCGACGCAAAATATTTCAGAAAGAGATTCCGAAAGTTTTGCAAAATATTGTTTCTGCTAAATTTGAAACTTTTTGTTTTTTTTTAAAGTCCGCTCTTAAGAAGTTTTGTTTACAGTTTCTCAAGGAGAATGGAAACATTCTGTTTCCCGAGTTTTAGCATAAGGGATATTGAATTTCACTTCGCTAATTTTTTTCTTGTTATCGACTGAAAGATCAAAAATAAACCTTCTAGAATAGAAACTTTTTTTTATTCTAATAATGCTGAAACCAGATGCCGTAAGAGCTTTTTTGTTTTGTTTTTCATGAAAAAAATCTGTTTTTCTTTTCTTGTGAAAATTCTTCACAAGTGCATTTGAAGGATATATTGATGATAGAAAGTAACAATGAAATTATTAAAAAATAATGTAACCATAAATACAAAAAATATTTAGTTATTAAAATTCGGTGCAAAATTTATTTCATTTCTGTTTTAAAACGCAATTTGCCTGTGCATTAAAAACTTTAATTAAAAATTAACAAAGATGACAGCATAAATATATCGACAATTTATCTTTGTGACCCCTCAATCTTTCTTAAAGAACCTTCTATATAACAAGCTTTGGATCCCACATGAATACTTAAGGTGATTAATGTTTGTCTATTGAACATCAGTACTATAAAACACTGATCATTAAGTTATGTATTGGTGCTTAATGTTATTAATACACCAAAAAAACCCAAAGCGATGTTAAACAACAGTTCATTACATTAATAAAACGGTTTTTACTGCAATAAACACAATTTAGAAATGCAATGAATGTATTAATGGAATTAATAACGACTTTCATTAATATTATAAACCGATTAGCAAGGTTTTACATTCACATAATGAATTTGTTTAGTACATTAATGAACAACTACTGTATGCTGACGTTATAGAGTTAATAATTATATTAATGCTAGACTTTACATTTATATAATAAATTAGCTATTTGCGTTTACGACTGGTTGTGCATTTATATTATAAACTTTTAATTGTGCTTAGCAAGACACTAAATCGCTTTATTACTCTAAAGGACAAATCTACAGGCGAACTCATTACTTCAAATGTTCACTGGCATGTGACCTTTTAAATTTTTTATTTCTCAATATCCGTAGACAACAACAACGCTTTAGCAACCTATGCTAAAACCTAGCAAACAGACTATTGTAGGTAATGGCGTACAGTTTGGTAAAAATTTATAAATAATTTCAAAACACCCTATCTATCCCAATGACTACATCTGTAAGCAAAAAAGGTGTTTAAAATCCTGTGTTTGCACCGCAATCAAAATTTGCTGAGCACCATTTGTATAAATTCCTCACCCACCATTTGACCTAATGTAAAATAATAAAGAATGCAGAGGTCTTGTGCAAAATTAGCAAAAATAGATCAGGACGTTGATAGCCGAGTCTCAAAGCTTTACACGAGTAGTAGTACTCTAAGGACTGATCATTCATTGATATCTTCCGAGATGGTGATACCAGATTGTAATATGCATGCAGAAAGAAGAGGAAAGAACGCTGGGATCGAACGGTGAAATAAAGCCAGGAAAGTGTGGTTAGCAGTTTCTTGAATTCCAAGATCTCTAGAAGGTATCGGAGTCGTGCCCTGAACCCAAGACTTATCAGGAACACAAATAAGATAATTGAAGCTGCCGTTAAACGCACCACGCGTCACCCCGTACAACACAATTTCGAACTAATAATCTGTTGGTTATTTAGTGTCTGCGGGTATTCAGGAGTAGATTTCCAACGTTTTTCCCAGAATACTCAGACACTGAATACCATTTATTAACAGTCTCTAAACCTGATTTGCAAATTTAAAAATTTTGTACACGTTCGAAGGTTACCAGTAAAGACGGCCCCTTTCAAACAACTGCGACTTAAAGCCAGTCGTCATATTACAGACGCGGACTTTCCTCTTCCACTTTTTTACAAAGCTCAGTTACCAAATCGAGATAATACGTCTGGTTGACGGTTTTACCTTGAGCAACTTGGTCATGGTAACGCCTCAATCGATGAATTTTGAATTTCCCATTTGGTCCTTTTTCTATATTTTCGTAAACTGTGAACCGTCCTTCTAAGAAATCGATTATCGTTTAGCTTCTGGATCTTATGTTACCTTATTACAGGCTGTAATATCTTTCATCAAATCTAACAGTTCTTAGACAAGCCTCAGGTTGTCAAAACAAATATTTTTGCTATATGTTTTTTCCCAGATGCAATATTTTTGCGGTTACTTTTATGCATGTCTAATTAGTCCGATAAGATTCCTGATACTGTCTCTGTCGACATTGACAATGTTAAAGTTAGTTTAACACTCTGAAAACTGTCATTAGTTAAAAAATTTAACAGCAAACGCGCTCCAGACTACACAGTCATTTACAGTTTGAAGAAGTGTACCATACCACCCGGAATTCTGATGTATATAAAGTAGAAAAACAGCATTTATTTGGAGTTGTTTACAAGAAGCTATGTAGTTTAAGGTGATATAGAACACAGGAAAAAAATCTATCTCAGAATAAATAAATAAAAGCACTCCTTGGATCAAAAAGCCTGTTAGTCCCCTGCACTGCTTTCACCCTTCATTAACGTTGTTAAAAGAGCTAAATGTCACTATGGCTCGGGCTATGCCGTCGAACCCAAATCTTGTTTTACCCTACATCAACCTTGTTAATAAAACTGAATGTCACAATGCTATTTCGCTATGCCACTCGAGCTCAGACTATGCCCTTGAATCCAGATGGGGTTTTGCCCTGATTTAACCTTGTTAGCCGAACTAAATTTCACTACGCTCGGGTTATTCTCTTGAAACCAGATCTAGCTTCGCCCTACATCAATTTTGTTAGGAAAACTAAATTTTACTATAGTTCGCGCTACGCCTTCGAACTTCGACCTCCGAAAATCCTGTTAGGAGAACTGACTGTCACTACGGCTCGGCCTACGCCCTCAAACCTAGATAAGGCTTCGGTCTGCATCAAACTTGTTAGGATAACTAAATTTCACTATGGCTGATACTACGGCTTTGTACTTCGCCCACTGTTAACTCTGATAGGAACACTGAATGTCACTATGACTCGGTCTGTGCCCTCGAACCCAGATGGGGCTTTTTCCCATATTAATCTTGTTAAGATTCCACTACAGCTCGCGTTACGCTTTCGAACTGTTAGGGAAACAGAATGCCAATATGGCTCGGGCTGTCTTCGAATGCACATGAGGCTTTGGCCTACACTAACCTTGTTAGGGGAATTAGTTTACACTATGACTCGCGCTACGCTGTCGAATTTTAACTTATTAATGTTAATATCATGTAATTATTAAACTATCAATAAATATACTCTCTAAGTTTGCCTTCCGTTAACTCTGTTAGGGAACTAAACGCCACTATGCGTCCTGGAATCTAGATGAGGCTTTTCCCTGCATTGCGTTTGCTAGGAGAACTAAATTTCACTAAGGCTCCATCAACCCCCTTCGGGAACTGTGCTTTCTAACCCAGGTCGGGTGTCGTCCTACATCAATTAAGGTAGGAGAACTAAGTCTACTATAGCTGGGCTACGCCTTCAAACTTGGCCCTCTGTCAATCTTGTTAAGAGACCTGAATGTCACTATGGCTCGGGCGGTGGCCTCTAACCCAGATCGGGTTTTGCTTTGCATCAAACTTGTTAAGATAACTAAATTTCATTGTGGCTCGCACTACGCTTTCAAACTTTGCCCTCCCTCAACCTTGTTAAGAGAATTAAATGTCACTATAGCTCTAGTTATGCCCTTGAACCTAGTTTCTACATTAACCTTTTTAGGAGAACTAAATTCCACTATGGCTTGCTCTGCGTTTTTAAACTTCGCTCCCCCTCCCACCAACCCTGTTAGGAAAACAGAATGTCACTATAGCTCAGGCTATGCACTCAAACTTAGATCGAGCTTTTGTCTTTATCAACCTTGTTAGACAAGAGAGGGTCTTTGAAAACGTAATATCCAAATACATGGCGGTGAGAGACAACCGGAGACGGCTACCCCACAGCTCGAGGTGAACGTTGTAGTCCGAAAAGCTCGGTTTTGTGCAGAAGTTCGTGTGATTCTAAAGGCTCACCTGGGTCTTGTTGGGAGTTAGGTCTGATCCTCCACCGCTGGATTACTGAAAGCGGCGACAGAAGAGAATAACGTTGCCCAAAGCAAGCTGTCGTAAGCGAATTGTGCGAGCGTGACGTATCTGTTCTGAGATCGTGGGATGTCGTGGCAGTAAAAGATAAACAAAAGCGTGTATAGGATGAATCTGAAAGAAAAAGGATTTGGGGAGTGAGTAGCTTTTGAAGAAGCCGCTTGTGTCAAACCTTGTTGAATGCGCGCTCTATGTCCAGGGAGGTCGCGAGCATGCACCTTCTGATGTTTAAAACTGTGCTGGCGTCCGTCTCGTGTTTTAAAAATTAATCTTGTGTGGACATCGCGGGTCGGAAGCCGTACTGGGTTCGGGGAAGGATGTCGTACGTGGTCATAAAGTCTCATGGTTCCGGAGAGACTGTGGTCAGAGTTTTTATCCGGAGGTTGACGCGTCAAAGGTGGTCTTGGGCGACACAGGGACCGTCCGAAAGCTGGTCGAATTTCTTAAGCAGATTGGTGAAGCCTTTTGTTTTCTCTTGAGGTTCTATGGTTATCTGGCCGTTGTGTAGAATTGGGGGCTTCTTTAGCTGTAATCTAGACTAAAGGAGAGCTCGGACCAGTGTGCCTCATGATCTGCAACTAGACGAGCACGTTCAGTCGGTTCTACTGCATTTGGACCAAAAGATCACAAATTCTGGGGAATTTTCTGTAGAGTCGCGGCTATGTGTTTTGATAGAGGCGGACAATCGGCGTTAATGAATTTGAGCTGGACTGAGCTGTCGACTGCGTCTTGTATAGTGATAAGACGGCCTCGATTTCGGGGACGGTAGTCAGAGGCAACTCGACGAGGAGGTTGTCGGTGACGTGAATCCGGAACGCGTCCCAGTCAGCGCGTTTCTAGTCTCTGTAGGTGACGAAGCGTGAATTCAGGGCTGGGAGTTGGAACAGCCACTAAAGTAGATGATCGCTGGTGACAGAGGTGGTGATGGTGACTGGTTCGGAAAAGTAAGAAATCATCATCAATTGATCAGAGTGGGGCTGGTGTTGAGTATGCAGAAAACAGCGAGTAGTAGAAAGCACTGAGACACTGATCTACAATGCAGCTTTAAGTGTTCGGCGGGAATGTCAAAGTCGGAGCTAGAAGGCTTTTGCATATGGCAAGAGTGACACCAGCTTGGTGCCTGGAGACGATGATGAGTAGGGCTTCTTTCCTCATGAAGGGCTGAGTCTCAGTGTGGGTTTTAAATGGGTCTTTATTGTGATGTACAATATTTTCGACGAGTGTACGTTTACGATTCCACTTGTTGGTGTTCACAGTTTTAAAATGCTGGTCCATAATTGAATTTTAAATGAACGGAAGAATTTAGGAAAAAATGACGTGCACCAAGTTCCCGGAGCAGGATAGGGAAACGTGCAGTCCTTTAGCCAACTTTGAAATTCATTTAGTTTTTCTCATTCCATATTGTTTTCTCAATTGGTTGTGTTTGAATGCTCCGTCCACTCGTTAAGGTTGTCTTATATTTTTTTAGGCTAGATAATGATTGAAGGTTGTGGTACCATTACGGCTAATTCGCTAAATTAAACGCCAACGTTAGTAGCAAAACCAGAACGTACTGTTTGTGATCTGCAATTATAATGCGATAAAAGCCTAAACAATATTGCAGCTTCAGTTCATACTTTAGAAATCCGATTAATACTTTACAAGTGACAAGATAATTCAGCATGTGAATTTTCTAAGTCTTCTTTTAGACTAGTAGATCTTGGTGCTAAAGAACAATCTTTTTTTGATTGCGCTCTGCGAAGAAGGAATTAATTCTGTAACTATTAAAAGCACAAACTATGCGAATGTAATTGTTTTTGCTATTTTGCTATTTTGCTCTTTTGGTGTTTCTGTTCGTTTTTCCTAACCAACGAAAAAATTAAAAAAGAACAATACAGAAACATTTTTAAAAACGAAGTAAATACTGTAACGATTCACTCTGCATAGTTTGTCTATCGAAGGATCTAAGTTAGAAGAATAAATCGTAATATTTCTAATATTTTATTTAAGTTATTAGTAATTAACAAATTGAAGAGATTACAGTTCGGTTGATACATCATCATGCCCCTTGTATTACTGTACCATAAATAAATGACGTGCATATCTCTAATTGTACGTCAATGAATTTAACAGTTACACGTCAACATTTGGAGTGAAGTGTCTTCAAGTTTAACAGCAGCGATGCTTTATCTCTTGTTAATTTTTTCAGGTAATATTTAACCTTTTTTATAATACCAGTTTACCTTAAAGTCTGTTTTAATGTAGCACTTTTTTGTAACATTAACTGTGCAATAACATTAGAAACAAATGTTGTGTCACTGGAAGCTGGACGAGTTAGAAATTTCGAAATACAAGTGAGGTAAGTAAATTCCAAATTTAAAGGAAGATAATTTCAATAATTTTAGCATAATTTTACAGTAATCCTTACAGAGGTAATCTTAATAGAACTCTTGTGTTAATTACCCAGCATGATGACGTTTTATTGTTGGTACCGAACAATTTCGAAATTAGGTTTAATAATAGTTTGAAATCGTTAAAGTATAACGTGAAGATGTTTCCCCTAAAAGCTGGAAAATCAGGAATATCTGTTATCACTGCCACGTTGCTACCCAACATTGTGTGGTAAATAATTGAATTAAAAAACTTAAAAATTGGATTTTAAAATTGTTTTGTATTTTAGTGAAGATAATGTTATGCTGGTTGTGCAGATATACAGAAGTGAATTAATTGAATCGTTATCAAAAGCTCTTGGGTGGCTTTATTTTCTTGCATGGTCTTTGAGTTTCTATCCACAAATTTATATTAACTATAAAAGAAAAAGGTAAATATGTTAATTAATTATAAAACACAAAAAAAGAAATTATTTTGTTTTGATTTTTCTAGCGTGGTTGGATTAAGTTTTGATTTTATTCTATTCAATTTGTTTGGATATGTGATGTATAATGCATTTAACTTGGGAATGTTCTTGGTACCGGTCATAAAGGTAAGTGACTAATAATAATAAATTAATAATATAGCAGATGTGTTATAATAAAAACATTTATATTAGTTGTTGAAAGAATTTGTAAGCACTGATAACGTTTAATTGAACTTCACCATGTGGTTGATTAGAAAATGTTTTAAACACACCTCATCATCATTATCAACTATTTTAACCGATATGAGTCTTATTAGTTTCTACAAACATTTTATTACAACTCTAGATGTATTTTAGTTTTAAAAAGTAAATGCAACCTCAACGACAAAATCAGCAAGAGCTCTAACGTATCAAGAAACCGACAGAAATGTAATTAGGTTTTTCGTCACTGAAAATGACGTGCTAGAGCTGCAACTTTACGATGTAAAAGTCATAAATGTGCACATTAGCGTGTGATCATTTCACGCTTGTTGAAAATCTTTATTCTCATCAGTTTGGTACTTACAAATTTTTTGTTTGAATAAAAATATGACGTGTGTTATCTGAAAACAAATCTAAGTATATAAAATTTCAGAAAGATAGTGAAAGTGAAATTCGTTAAAAATTAACTTTGTATAAATTTGTAGACATTCTGTTACTCTTATAGGCAAGGCATTTTAAAGGTAAAATAGAAAACAGTCTTTTAAGTAAATTCAACGTTTATTTTACAAATTTAGTCCTCTGTAGTAATGAGTGCATAAAAAAGGAAGCCCGAAAAAGACGTTTATTGCTCTAAAAACACATAATACATTGTATTGAGGTACCGAATACCCTTGTACCCTTGCAACATTTTATATTCGGGCGTACATTTTACAGTATTAGCTTATCTAATGAGACTTGTTTGATCTTAGAACTATTACTAATTGTAAGTTTAACTTATCTACGTAACTTAAACTATCGAGTAATTAAGTTAAGCGAGGCTCTAACACTTGGTTGACGTATAGACGGTATTGATCACTTCACTTGAGCACAGATACACTGGTACACTTGGCACCAGTGAAAAGGACCTTGGGCTGTCTTAATAACGGTGAATCGGCTCCTGTAGGGTGAGTGGTAGACCTCTGTAGTGATCTGCTCACTTCCATACGTTCCGTATCCCAAATGAGGATCAGAACAAGTTCTTCTTCCAGTGTCATATAAAGCAGTGACTGTTCGAGTAGGACACTTGCAACTTCAGCCGAAACCGGTTTTTACATTTGTACAGGTCATTCCATATATGCTTCCAAGGTGTTTTTTGTTTGGTGACCCTCAACTTCGAGTATCGGTATCACTGCTTGTTCGTATATTGTCTGAATGGAGCTCGGAGAATCCCAATTACGAAGTATTTGCCGCTTGTTGACGCTTTCGTGGCTGCTTGGCAGATATGTAGGTCAATCGTATATCACTATCTACGTCTGAAGTCTTGGTCCCAGCGGTGGAGGATCAGACCTAGCCCTAACAAGACCCAGGTAATCCATTTCAAGCATCCAAACCGGTGCACGAAACTGAACTTCTCTGACAACGATGTTCACCTTGAACTGTAGGGCAGCCGTCTCCGGTTGTCTTCCACCGCCGCGCCGTGTCCTTGGGCATCACGTTTTCAAATACCCTCTCTTAGATCGAAAGAGTCAAGCGATACTGCGATATCGTCAATCAGAGTAGCTCTCTCCTATCATCCACACCTACAAAACATTCGTCCGGGGCGTCTTGGATTATCTTTTCATCTGCTTCGGAATTGCCACGTTGAGACTCATGAAATCGCTTTGCGAGCTAGCCGGAATACCTGCGATAGGCGCCAGACTTGACTTCCAAAACCGAACTGCCGCTCTTGACTTCCCTCGGTCCCAAGAAACTCAAAAAGAAGCTCAAACACCTTTCAGTCATTCTCATCACCCAAGTTATCCTGGAGAGCACACTCTTAACCACTAGACAACTTGGTGCTCGGGGACACCTATTTACAAAACCTCTACAAGGCTGTAACCCTTTACACCCTCTCTTTCCTGTCACATCACTGTTTTCTGTTTCAGGTACCAGCAAGACTCCGGAGGCCAACGACATGCTGAACGCCAAGTGGACCAAGGCGCCAGAGATGGTGTGTTGCGGTACACTCGCCCTTGCATCAGCGTCGACGGTGAAGCCAACGGAGACTTGGGGACCAGACCAACAACTTTTCTTGTGACCGACTAGACCTGACACATAGCGGGAATTTTAAACAAAAGTTTGCTATTAACCATCCCATCTTGATCCTTGATCTACGCCTTCTAAATTACCAAATTCCACCATGGCCAAAAAGGCTCATGCCTACAGTGATGTCTGGTGCTTCGCAGCAGTAGAAACAATTATGATTTCTATACCTTCCTTTAGTATCTACGGTAGTCTCGAGATAATCAGCATAAGTAACCTTGTGTATGAGTTCATCTTGTAGCTCAATTTGCGCCTGAGCGTACCCTTTAAAAGCATGTGCACCATTTTATTAGCGAAGATGGAAAATAATTTTTGGAACTCAGCCTATACTTTTGATTTTGTTTTTTTATTTATTGAAATTTTCTTTCAAGCTTTCTTCTTGACTAAGCCTTTTCCAATATGGCTCAGTCCCATTTGGTTCAGACGTCTGACAATACCTAAACCTACGTTTCTGGGGTGCGTACACCAAATGGTGGGCAGACACCCGGATCCGGTTGTTGCTTCCTTCTTCACACGAGTGAAGGCACTTCTGAGGGCTTCTTTTCTTTGGCGTTTCTATCAGGGCCGTTCTGGTTCCTTTCGTTGCGTGTCCATTCTTTTTTTTTCGACTTTGTCGTTTTACCATTGCAGCTTGTGTGTTTTGTTTTGTAAGGATCTCATGTTCGATTTGTGCGAATCCTCGCGTTAAACCAGGGACTTAATATGTTCCTTTGTTGGCTCCCAGAGTTCCTGTTCCAGGTTGCTCACCAGGACGTCCACTTTTCTCGAAATACTTTGCAAGTGAAGTTTGTTAAATGATATGTGTTCCGCGGAAAATTAATATTTAGAGCAATATTTCACTTTTGAGCGCGTTTCAGGCAATATAATAATCTAATAGGTTCTCAGAGGCTATTGCAATGTCTATATTGCTTACTCCATTTATAGTCTGAAAGGTGGATAGCAGGTTGGGCTCGTTTTCTATGCACAAATTAGATTCGAAGGCAAAAGCGCTAAGAGTGTCGCTTTTATTGTTGTCCAGACGGTCAAACCACTCTTGCGATCTGGCATTGAAGTCGCCTCTAATTAATATTCTTTCTGAAAGATGATTAATCGTGGCTATAAGATCTAAGAAGGCGGATAGTAAATGTTGCATATCTTAATTGTTTTTTCTTTTAGTAAAACTGTGATAGTTGTGCTGAAAAAGGACATCCATATTGGGGTCCATAACTAAGAAAGGAATATCTCGTCTGTTAGGTGTTTTGTTTATGTGTAAGACCCCTGGTAGTATGTGGAATTTCTTAGGTTTGGAAATTGCTGTAGCATATGTTAGAGTAAGATGAATTTCAAGTTGTTTGGTTAGTTTACTGTACTCTATACCTGAGTTGTTGCTCATTTAGTTGGGTATTGGGGTGTTCGATGTTTCTTATGCAATTTCTTAGGAATATTTTTTGTTTTACGGAGTCACGGGATTGCTTCCCGTTCATGAGTGACTCGATCATAATGAAATATATCTTCTGTTATTGATGTAAATGACTACATAACAAAAGAAACCCCAGAAGGGCGTTTATTATTAGTCAAATAAACATTCATGCTTTAAAGCTTCCGAGTACTTTCACATTTCAAGTTTTTACAGTTTTGCTTTTGTTTACACTTAGCATTATCTTATATGTTTACATTTGAGTTTATCTTAATATTAACTTAGTCTAAGTTTGCAAGGTAGACTTACTAGGAGTTTGAGACTACTAAAACTAATACCAAGTAGTAACTAAGGAGTAAGGAGAAACTTTGCGTGTTCCCTTCTCGATGTCGATGACGGTGTTAGGTGTCGGTTCGTCCTTGGGACACCAGATTTGGTTAGAGGGTTTACTCCTTCTTCTCGTCCTTGGTTCGATCAGACGAGGGCTCACGGTTATCAAAGAATTGGTTAATTGCTTTATCAGCGGAATCGGGTTAGATTAAGGGAAACATTGAAGAGACGCTGAGCAATGTTATGATGAGAGCGACCGTCCGAGTCCCTTAACGAGAGAATCCTACTAGACCGGCCGAACACTTACTAGCAGTGATGAAGCCGCTCAATAGACACCGACGATGGCGAAAGTGCATTATTGTGGTTTGTTCGGCGGCGGGCCCGCTCTACGGACAGCAGCAACAATCAGGTTACAAGCAAAGGGAACAGGGCATGGTTAAAACAAGAGCATCTCAGAACTTCTTGATAGTACTTACTACTCCTTGAAGGATACTAGAAGCGCACTTTTCAACTCCTAACTTGGGCTTGCACTACTTGTTGATGTGAACTGTCGTTCTGGCGGCGAACGTCCACCTTAACTACACTGGTCGATTCCCCCATTCTAGCGAGTTTGAGGAGTGGGGACGCTACAAGTGGGCAAATCGCTGTGCAGCTTGTATCGCGAATGTTAATACAATTAATCTCAATACTTAAATTAATTACAACCCTTGTTTAACAGCAGATAACACTAAATTAAATACAATTGTACGCTGAATTGAACTAAATGTTATATTTAAAACTGAGTCTATCTCTTTCACTTTTTGTCTTTTATATTAACTTAGGTGATTGAACATGTCTTGCACTGCACGTCACTATAACTTCAGATAATTTTTATCTAGGGTGTTAGTGTCGTGCGTCGATAAAGGCCTGCGGGTCCATTTCGTCCATCTAAGTAGTCGAGAGGATGTTGAGTGTTAGTGGGATCTGGCTACACTTAATTCGGGTATCAGGGTTTTTGTGTCTGACTCATTGAACCACTGCGAGCATCACCAATTTCTCTGAGATTCGTGACTATTGTGTGCCTGGAGTAGCTTAGCTTGCCGACAGAGGAACTGTGGGCATTGATACAAAAGTGAAGTCTTTAGTCAGATCTAAAATGATTGTGCAGTCTGGGATCGGCTGTTTACTAATGTAGAAAAAAAATGTCTGTAGCCAGTAGATGCTGATGAGAGCTGGCTTAGACTGGAACTTGCTGACTTCGGGCAAAAAATGGTACATAAGTGGTGAAGCCGTCATTCGTCTCGTCCCATTCTTGTTGCCACTGCAGAATGTTTAGGTTGTAAATGCATTGATGACGTTTCTTAAGGCTGTGTGGGCGACTCTGGTTACGTGATCTTTTCCGTATTTGTATTGACATTTTCTGTTGAGTTTGATAAAGGCAAACTCTTTGTTTACTACTAATTGTGAGTTGGTTAGTGGATGCCCTACCAGCACATCTGCTACTTCTGTGTATACCGACCGATATGCACCTGTTATTCTTGTTTTATTCCGTAGAAGCTTCTCAGATTTTGTTTGATGGGTATCACAGCTATTTCATAAATGATTTGGACGGCCCTTGAAAGAATCTTCCATCGTATCTGAGTTGGGCATTGGGGTGTTTGCATTATTTTGGAAAGCTTGTTTGTAGTTTAGTGAATATGTACGCCTAGGTATTTAGTGTGTGTAACTGTTTGGATTGCTGCGTTTTTTGCCCTGTAGAAGCAAGTATGCCATCTTTTGCGTTAATAGGCTAAGTCTATGCGCTTCTGTGTACTTCTCTATTTCAGAGGTGGTCGCTTCTTGTTTTCTGCTAGAGATTTTTCGTTTGGAGCGCTTACTATGACTGCTTGGTGGTTCCAGGAGGAAGTCCATGCACAGGTTCTACAGAGTTGTCTCAAGGATTGATCCTTGTAGGTAGTTTATTGTGGTTATTTTGCTTTTTTTACAGTTTGTTGACTCTAGGTGGATGAGGTGATTGTCTAGATAGCTTTTTAATATAATTGTGAGCTTATGAGGTAGATGTAGATGTTGGAGTCGTGTCACCATAAAGTACATTAATGAGGGCACTTACGTATTTATCTGAGGAGTTTTTCACTGTATTTGCCAGTTGTTGGATGGCCTGTATTGTACTTTTGTTTTTGACGAATCCTTATTGACTGGGATGATGGAAATCTTGTATGGTTTACCAATTTTTAGTTTGGTTAATATGACTCGCTCGGTGACTTTTCCTAATACAAAAACCGATGTAGGAGGACGTATGAATTTTATTTCGCTTCTGATCTTATTTGGGGCTTTTAGGATTGTCAGAAGCTTTTTTTTTTAAAAAGAGGAGGCACATTTGCTGTGTTGGTGTGTCATCGTTGGGGTCGTCATCTTTTGGTTTCTTATAATGTTAGTAAGGCCTTGCTTTGTTTAAAGGTAGGTAAAGGCTTTCTAGCTTGCCTGTTGTCCCCATGGGATCTAGCTCAGATAATTTTGAGCGACTTGTTGCCATGATTTGTTTCGAGTTTTCTCTTTTTTACTGGTAGTTATTCCTGTCTTGGGTGTGACTCGCTTTTTTATAAGTTGTTATTCCACCAAGTTGGTTTGTTAGTAAAGAGTTTTACTTTGTATGTTTGGTTTCTTCACTTGTTGTTATCCTGTCATTGTCATTATGTGGTCCTATTTGAATTTTCATGTTTATGTTAGTCTTCAGATCTATAACGCCTTGTGTTTGCGATTTTATGTTAACCGCTACTTTTTGTGCATATAACTTTCGAGATGTTTTGACGGTCTAGAGGTTTGTATGTCGCATTGCGCTTTGCCTCTTGCATACGTTTGCTAAGCCTTGGAGTGACTTGCGTGATTTTACTGATAGAGTTACGCAGGTAACCACGTGTTTCTATTGTTTCTGTGTATTTTTTGCCACTTATATGAGTGTCAATCATGTTTACGGATTCATTAATTTAGAATGCCAATTAACATAGTGGGATCCATCTGTACGTTGGAAATCCATTTTAGCTTTGTAGTGACAAGAATTCTTCCCTCCCCGCCAGTTGTTTTTAATTGCGTGGCGTGTAGGTCTGCGACTAATTTTCACCCAAACATCGTAATAATATTTGAAAGGCTTGCTATCTTCTTTTTCCAAGGCAGCGTAGTAATATTTAACGGTAACGTTTCAATTATTTGATGAAGTGCATGTCAATAACAGCTTTGTAATTATAAGTGTGTAATATTTTATGCACTGCATTAATGAAATGACAAGTTCTCAAGAAAGACTTGAAAGACTGATATATCAATAAAGTAAAGACAGAAAACAGGGGATTAGTTATGTTCTGTTTACACAACGATAACAAACAATTTTTATTCTACTCTGTGGATTTTAATTTACTCTTTGTATGTTTCAGCAACAATATTCACTTCGACATCCAAGAAGCGTAAATCCCGTCTACCAAAACGACATATTTTTCACCGTCCACAGTTTATTAGCAACAATAGCAACGATATTTCAATGCTTAAAATACGAAAAAGGTAATCAAACAGTTTCATTATTCGCTAAAGTAGTGTTAGCAGTCGATGCCTTTGCAATATTTATCTTCTGTATTCTCGCTTCTTGCAACTTCGTTCTCTGGCTGGATGTTTTATACGTTTGTTCTTATATTAAATTAATAGTTACGGTTACAAAATATCTACCTCAGGTGAGTTTTCCTTATATTTATTACACACAGTGGTCTTATAAAACTTAGATAATTTCAGGTGTTTATGAATTATAAAAGAAAAACAACGCAAGGTTTTAGTATTGGAAGTGTCGCTCTTGATTTTACCGGCGGTATATTAAGTATACTTCAGATGCTACTAAATGCATACAATTATGGTAAATAATTAATTAAGGGTAGTAATAGATATTTATAGTGGTTGAGGTATTGATTGTGCAGGTGACTGGAGACTACTGTTAGATAATCCTACCAAATTTGGATTGGGTATAATTTCGTCAACGTTTGATGTGATTTTCTTTGTTCAGCATTATGGCTTGTACCCTGGTGGTTCTGGTGAAGAGGATGATAAGAATGAAATCGATCTGAAATCGGTTACAAAACGAGAAGTTTGAAAACAAGAAATGGGTGTTACGTACGTTATTGAAAGGCACTTTTTTTGTGGTTTTAATTTGTTTGAACAAGTTTTTACGGTTTTATGGACTCCATTCGTGATTCCCATGTTGGTAAATAAAAAGTTTTTTTGTAATAATATATCGTTGCTAAAAAAAACTAGATAATTGGAAATATTGAAAAGA
This sequence comes from Ignelater luminosus, assembly GCA_011009095.1. Lineage (NCBI taxonomy): Eukaryota > Metazoa > Arthropoda > Insecta > Coleoptera > Elateridae > Ignelater > Ignelater luminosus. The sequence continues at coordinate 14,073 of VTPC01006676.1, read as the reverse complement.
AATATGTCTCGGAAGTTGGTTTTAAAAAATTTGTCGAGTAGTTGACTAAGAATAAATAATATTGGGCACTGGGGGCTAATTGAACTGTTCTGTACTTTTATTTCTTTGCTATAAATGGTACACGCTGCGAGCGCCTGACTTTTAGTGTCATTAATAATAAAGAAATGTAAGTTTCATCCTGTATTAGAAGAGATAAATTATTTTGTCCTAATAGACCGATGAATATATAGCCCTCACTCTCCTGGCCCTGCATTAGCTAACACACTTATTGATACCAAAGAATTTTTGTGTAAAACTCTCTTTATAATATAAGTACTACGGTGTTAATTTTGAAATGTTTGCAATTTCGTAAATTTCATATTAATCTTTAGTTTTAATGGTGTTCTACTTATGTGCCTTAATATCTATGTTTTTATAGTTTTGTAATTTTTCTATGCAATAGATCTTTTTAATACATTTTTTCAATTTTTTTTCGCTTTGCTATCGAAATTCAACTTTCTTATTTACCTTGCTTGTATCAACCTGACCAAACCGTGATAAGTTCTTCTGTGAATGTTAAAGATAAAATTAAAATCTACTATAAATGGTAAAATAAAAACTATTTACGGAAAAATATAACACAACCCATAAAGTAACGAACATACAGGGTATCCCAAAACTTTGTGAGTGTTTAACTACGACATAATGTTTCCAATCGGGAATGGTTCAAGATATGGATTCAACGTGAAGTATCACAATGCAGCTACCAAACGGGTGCGTGTCTCACGAACACAGGTGCGATTACAATCGACTTGTCTGTAGTCATTATGATACCTTCGGTCTATGTCCGTTAGGAAGAGAAACATCTTGAATCATGTAAGTGCCTTACGATCACAGCAGTAATTTGTTAAGAAGAAACCTAGTTCAGGTGCGACCGCAGAAGCGATTACAGCCGACCTGCCTAGAGTCATATAGTGTCTTCGATTTATGTCCATTAAGAAGAAAACCATTTTGAATTCTTTTTAGTACCTCACGATCACAGGAGTGATCACAATCGGCCTGCTTGTACTTCAGGCAATTTTGTTAAGAAGAAACACAACTCAGGTGCGTGTCAGTGTCTCACGACCACAGGAACGATCATAATCGATCTGCCTATGGTCATAGCCTCAGTAGCAAAAATGGTTGGGCCAACATAAGCATCGCAACCAACCATTTCCCAACAGAATTTTGCTCTTTCTTTCAAACTAATTATAAAATTTGCATTTTTGGTCCCTCATTCCAAAGATAGTACAATCATCATAAGTATTTTTTCAGTTTGACTGGGTTACACAGTTGATCAATTTATAGAGAGCAATAGTGCTCATCTTCTTCATCAGCACTGAGCCATTCTTCAATGTTGTGACATCTTCCACTGTTTAATATGGCAATTTAAGTTCTGATGAAAGTTTTGATGAAAAAATGAACATCATCTAGTCTTTTTTGTAATTGTGCTAAATGTTTAGCTATTACTTGTAATTCCAGAAAAAATTTATAATTTTACCATTGATTAATCAATGAAGAAGAAGGTATTACTAAAAAATAATTTGGACTGCTTTCTATGGATGTTCGTGAAGGTGTTCTATCCTTGGTAAACGAGGTAGTGGGTGTCAAATCTGCCAAAACAGAATTGACTGAAGTTGGAATTTTCATGCCATCTCTAACCAAATAAAGAAATCAAATTTTTGTTTGTTTACTCATCTACTGAGAAGCCCTTAAAGATTTATCTTATTAGAGCTATACATTTATTACACCTGTAATATTATTCTTGCTCACTATTTTTACATCTTACAGACCCTTACTTTAAGATTGTTAATGAGTTTAAATATCTAATTTATTTACCTCCAGTTGTATTAATTAATACTCCATCTGTACCAATTTCATTTACTTCATTGAATGCATCTGGTGGGGAGAGAATATTTTCAAAAATGTTTTTATATCCTGTTTTCTCGTTGTCACTACTATTGGATGAATAAATTTTTCTATTTATTTTTTTTTGCTCTTTTTCGTTTCGCTCAGAAGCAACATCACTTTTATTTTCAGCCTTTTCAATATTTGTCTAGCTTTCAGAATGTCATCTTGAAACAGAAGAATAATAAACAGCTCTAATTAATAATACTTAATTATTTATAAACATAAATCGAAACTTTAAATTAATATTAAAAGTTACTAATTGTGTAAATAACAATTCAATAGATATTATAAGTAAAATATTTCATTTAATTTTTCACTTGGAAGAAGAGTATTTAACACACACGATGAGTTTCCTCTTTGGACTTCTAAACTTATTCTCTGAATCAAATAAGATGAAGATCGTGTGTTGTCGGTTAGAATTCTAATTTTGTGACCAACATCTTTAATTAGCTTGATTGCACTCTGACTCCAAGGGCCCATTGTTTCTACAGCAATTGGTAGGAACAAGTAACCTTGTTCATCGATATTTACATATTTTGCTCTCTTTTTGTTTGCTGCTAATTCTGTTATTGAACCTGGTTTCGAAATAAGTTGTTGTATGTAACAAGGGGCCAACGTGTTTATACAAGTAAAATCCCAAATTAAAGATTTTCCTTCCGACCAACTTTGTTATCTGTCCGAGATAATCCTGGTGGCTCCAGAGTAGAAGGGTAGCCAGCTGTATTTAATGAACGACGGATAACCTCATTTATTCTTTGATGATGGCTGACTTTTCGATATACATTCTTGCAGCTGAAGCCATGATGACCATTAGGAAGCACTATCTCTCCACACACGCAAGTATGGGTAGGATTTGAATTTAAACCTAGACGAAATCCAATGAAAATCTTGAACGAATTATTATCTAGGAGAGTGTCAAGTGATATGGCGGGAAGCACATTTAGCCAAGCATCGGATTTAGGTTCGGGTAAACCTTTTTGAAGTTTTGTTCAACCTCCGATTCGAAATAGAAATTTTCAATTATTTGTGTAATATTGATTAGGTCACAGTTTTGTTGAGAAGAGACATTCTAGGCTACTGCACTGTTTAGATTGTGTCAAAGCTCCATTGCTTCTTTGTAAGAATGGGTTATTGAGTTGACTAGATCAAAGCATGCATTTACTAAAGATAACGCAGCTGAAAGTGCTACATCTGATGGTTTCCTAATTCCTATACCTTCATTACGAGTAGGGAGGAAAGCTCTAATCCAGGGGTCCCCAACCTTTTTCTATTTAAGAGCACATTCTAGAATATTGGTCGAGCGGTGGGCACCATTTATTTTTTCAGGGTAAATTTATAGTTGGACATCATCTGCAGATATGATATCCACAAAATCAATTTAGCTTTAATCAAGTTTACATACCCAATCGTTATAGCTGTATGTTTGTCTTTTCCCTGCAGCTCTAAGTTTAAATAGTTGAATTTTTTCATTATGTTTGTGTTAAACCCAAATCTACCTGCCAGCGAGAGTCGGTTAGTTCAACAAAATTCTGATTTTTGGTATTGAGATAATTTTTTATTTCTTTATTTAAATTTACAAATCTTGTAAAAACTTAGCCTTTACTGAGCCAACGTACTTCAATATGCAGAATGAGATCAGGATCTTTAGAATTTTCTAGTAGAGCCTTGAAAAGGCAATGTTGCAATGGGACTGCTCAAATCAAGTTTACTATTTTTGTAACTACTCGCATGACGTATCCGAAGGGTAGTATCCTACCACGCAAAGCTTCCTGGTGGATAATACAGTGATACAGCATAAAGTTTGGAAATGATTTATCTTTTGTGCAAAGGGCAATAAATCTATTGATATTACCAACCATTGTTGGTGCCCCATCAGTAGTTATCTTCGACAGCTTATGCAGAGGCATATTCCTCAAATAAGCAGTCAGAAATGTTTCTTTTAACAACTTACCATCCTGAAAAGGCTTTTTGTTCTTTACGAGCATGTGAGAAATTTTGAAAAAAAAAGAATGGGATTTTTAGATTTTACCACAGGCCTAGTGAAAACCGACTGTTGTGCAGACAGGGTTGATTTTAGTTGATTTATTTTCTTTTTTTTTTACTTTAGGTTTAAGTGGTACACTAACTGACAAAAAGTTGTCTAAAATCCATTACATGTTCTTGATGATGTTTAGCTTCATTTAAATTTCCAACCGAAAGATTTTTAGATATGAGTGTACTTGGTGAGCATAGCTCCCCAGTACACGCTTACCCAGCGATTTTCTGACGTTGCTCATGCTATATTCAACTTCACTACTAGCTATCCCTACCACTCACGTTAATCGTTAATATTACATACAGTGAAGTGGTTTGGCCAGCATTGTCATACAATCTTTTTCTGGCTGTACACTACGGTGCGTTTAAGATCGATAGAAGAAATATTGTTAAAATGTTATAATAAAAATAAATAATTATTTTCAAACAAATACGCCTATATTTTTCTAATTCTAATTAATTACTAAACAATAAAAAAATTTTTACATAACATTTTATTGAAAACTTAATTTCTTTTATCGTGGTCATACAACGGCGGGCACACGTAGAACGGTCGCCGGGCACCATGGTGCCCGCGGGCATAGGGTTGGGGACTCCTGCTCTAATCCATTGATTATCTGAAAGAGATATGTTTGCATTTTAATTTTTTATTAATTTTGTACGCGCGAAGAAAAAATAGTATATGTCACTCGGAGTAGAACATCTGTTTGTGTTTCGCATTCTTTGCACCGCCTCGGCCGCAAACGTGTTCAACACAAAAAGACTTCATCCTACTCATTGTAACGTTAATATACTATTTGTGAAAGCATTAAGTAATAAAATGCAAAATTATACGTGGCCAAGGATGTTAATAAAATCAAGAACTAAAATCAGAAACACAGGAGTTAGCGAACATGTGCATAACATCCCTTAGAGGTACTAACAGTTTTTTTTCTTTGCATTACAAACTATACTTCTCATAAGTTATTAATGTATAGGTTATTTTAATTTGTTAATACAGTACTTCTACTATTAATTAAGATAAAAAAATGTGACTTATAATTGATAAGAAGAAGACAGGTTATTGTGCTTCTAAGGTGAACATCAACCAATGCAGTAATCACGTGAAAGTCGCATGAACAGTATGGGGTAGTACCTATCTGAATCGACGTCCAATCTACACTAGCAACTTTGAATTAAATTCCCGCCAAATTTAAAATTTTGTCGTTATATATACTACATAGTCCACTGTTCGGCGGATATTCACACTTCCATATGTAAAACCGGCTTTGAGTATGTGTTTGTCAGGCAATAGAGACAGAGCTTGCATTGGTTCGACGATTTTATATATACTATTTTATATTATATAACGTATACTCTACCATAACCTACAAATCTTTGCAATCATAGTGGTATTACATTTTAATTAGATATCAAAAACTTTTACAATTACTTACCAGGTATTGAAAACTACTTTAGAACACAGGAAAAGTATTGGGTTACTAATACTACGCAGAGTATACTAGAGTAACTCTACACCACACGTTTGTTTTGGAAAGAAAACTTAACTCGGCAAACGACAAACGCTACGGTTGCTTTGTCTGCGTGGTAAAGCAGTGAGCATATTCAACAACCTTCCCCAAACGTTGAGCCAACTGATAGTTTTTGTTGGCAAAATAACCCACGGTTTCCCAATCAGTCCCACAAATTACTTACGTTGGGCCAATGAATCGTGCTTTTGGGAATGATGCCTTTGGTCTATGTTCGTTAGCAAGAGAAACATTTTAAATCCATGTAAGTGTCTCACGATCACAGGAGTAATTGAAATCGGTTAACCTGTAATTTGGACTATTTTTGTTAGAAAGACAAACAGTTCAGGTGTCTTACGACCACAGGAGTGATCACAATAGACCTGCCTATAGTTATATGATGCCTTCGGTCTCTGTTCGTTAGGAAAAAATAGTGTGGATCCGTGTTAGTGCCTCACGATCACAGCAGTGATTGAAATTGCCTGTACTTCGAAATATTTTTGTTAGGAAGAGAAACAGTTTAGGTGCTTGTACGTATCTTACAATCGGCCTGCCTATAGTCATATGATTGATGCTTTCGGTCTATGTTTGTTAGGAAGAAAAACATTTTCTACTAATATGTCTGCAGTCAACAAATGAAATTTATCTGCTCGAGAATACAATCAAATCCAGCTTTCCAGAATAAAGAACAATTTAAGGTTATTTAAATGTTTTATATAATTATGACGTCAGTTGCCTCCGTGCACTTTTCACCTGACGGATTACACCCACTTCATTTGCTTTTTACATTAATTCATATTTAACGATTTTTCATAAAAAGTAAAAAGTAATTGTTTGTTACTTAACCGAAGACATAAATGTACAATTCAGAAATAAAATGTTTAATGTTCTTTAGGTCTCTGAACTTGTAACATTAAAACTATTCAAACTAGTTTATTCTAAACTTAAAGTAAAATAAGCTTTTGTTAATAAATAAAATAAGTCTAAAGTATAAAAAACAATAAACAGGGTACTGCGACTGGCATCTGGAATTCACGTGCAGAAAATCATGATCCAGGAGGTTTTAAACCCTTACGCAGAAAAACCAAACCCTGGAGTACATATGTGGATGTCCACCTCTATGAATGAATTTCTTGGTTCGGTAAGTCCTTTGTTTCTCATATCCTTAAACAAGTGACAATGAGACAGAAGTAGTTACCGTCGAATCAAAAAACGAACAATCGTTCAAGAATTTAAATTTAAATAACGATAGGAAAATTTTTAATAAGAATCTATTTTAAGAATATCTAAGTTCAATCTGAATTTCACATCTTCCTCAATCATAACAGAATAAAAAAGTTCACCCACTCTTTCAATGGCTTTGACGCCTGATAGAAATGCAATTCATTTACATATGCAGGCGATACCAGAATATCATCCTGGTAATAACTTGTCCATTAATTTTTATTAACGAAGTTGGCAGTTTATTAAAACATTTACGTAGAAGGACGATTAACATCGAATTTAGCTAACGTAGTTAAATTCTCAATTAGGTTCAAGATTAAAGGCGATGCTAGGGACTTTATAGCTTGTCAAAACGGCACAGACTGGCCTGACATCAGGAATGCTTTGCTTAGGAAATACGATGACTAGAGAAGCGAGGAACTATTAGTTTCCACTTTAAGACAGTGCGTACAGTCGCCAAATGAGACTTACACGGATTATTATACTAGAATTCTGAAAGATTTAAACGATTTAATGCAATGCATCTCTCTACATTGCAATCATCCAAATTGATAGCTTATAAAAAATTTCATTACAATAATTTGTCGTTAAAAACATTCCAAATAGGTTTGTTAGAAACGTACAAGAGCTTTTTAAGCAATTTGGACCTGCATTCAATAGAAAAATATTTAAATAAATGTCACTTTTTGATAATAGGAAACAGAAATGGGAAAGCTGCGAATTCATCCGCAGATCCCAAGATGTGCATAGAAAATCCCCTAAGCCTCATTTACAAACACAAGTTCAAACTCATAATCATTTTTCTAACTTCAATTTTCTACCTAATCAACAACCCCCTTCTAACAACTTTCTACGACCTTCTGTGCACCCCGGCCATTCCAAGGCCCTATCAACAAGCCTCTTACGCAACATAATAGAATTTTTACCAACAAACAGGTATTTGGTTCGAATTCTAAACCAGCCTCAACCGTTTCCAAATTTCAAAATGTCGACTCAATTACGCATGCATACACAACAAACATCCATGCAACAACTTTCTCGAAATAGACGTCCAGTAATTTTAGAGGAACTATTCAATCTCGAATTTTCGGACAAGTTGACATTCCTAACAAATCAACCCAACACAAATATTGGCAGGAAGTAGAGGAAACCAACGAGGATTTTTACGACGCAGCCTCGGAGGAAATAGTAAACTAATAGATTTTCGAATTTAATCTGTGGAAAAGGTAACTCTACAATAGAAGGCAATAAGATCTAATTCTATTCAAATTTTAGACTTATACACTTTTCATATGAAGCCGACGATATCCCGATTATTCAAAACCTTTCACATTAATCGCAGATGCCTCAAATCTTGCAATTGGTGAAGTTCTTTCCCAACTCAACCATAGCCTATTATTTTCAAACTCTCAACTCACCGGAACGCAACTACTCTACAATAGAAAAAGAACTATTAGTGCATAAAAACCGCTTTTGATCATACTTGCTCGGACAAAAATCTGTAATAGAGACTGATCATAATCTCTTAGTTTGACTTTACAAGATCAATGAACCAAACTCACGACTTATTTGGTGGAAATTACAGTTAGAAAGATTTGACTTTACTATAGTTTTCAAAAAAGGTGAAGAGAATAAAGTTGTCGAAGCACTCTTACAAATCCAGATCAACAATCACGAAGATGATGCCTCTATAATACCAAATTGCGAGGATATTCCCAACATTTCCAACAATGACGTTCGACAAGTAATTGAAAGTACCCGCACTTTAACGACTCAAGTTGACCTTTCAAACAGACTGGTGATTCAAAAAATCTACCAAAAGAAAATCTAGAAACTGTTCATTAAAGGTAAAATAACTCCCATTTCCAAGCAATCGGTAAACACCTTCTCGAATCGCTATATTCTTAACATGGTAGAACAATATTGTTTACTCTTTGTAAATCATTCAACAAATGTGCTTACAATTTAAGTATTAGGTAAAATTTCATTCAAGAAGATTTAAAACAAAAAAATCATTAAAGCAAACAGCACTTACGGAAATTATTTCAGAGATCAAAATATTTGAAAACACTTTACAGATCTGTGTAAGAAAATTCTTAATTATTTAGTGAAACTTTTCATTTTTAACAAGTATAGTCAGGATGTAACTAAGAACGAAATCAATCAGTTCAAAAATAAATACTTTCGGCCAAGCATGAAACAAACAATGTTTGCAATCAAAATATGACAGACATCTTGATCGCTTAAAAATGTCTGGGTCCCTTCTAGCACAAAGATCTTTCCAAATAATTCACATTGATACATTTTCATTCTCTAACTCAAAATATTTGACAATCATCGACTTATTTTCACGATATGGCCAAGCATACCACATCAAAGACGGCACAGGACTAACCGTTTTGAGCAAGCTCCGTCATTACTTCTGTCATCATAATATTCACCAGAAAATCGTGTGTGACAAAGGCAACGTGTTTCAAAACAACACTTTCAAAAAATTCTGCAAATTAAATAAAGTCGAATTTCATTCGACCAGAGTAAACAACTCCAGTTCTAATTCCCCCGTTAAAAGATTTCTCTCCACTATCCTAGAAACATTACGAATCCTAAAGCGGAAAAACCTCACCCGAAGATTAATGGTTACAGCTGCTATAATGTAGAACCAATCTATTTATCCATCTCTAGGTTACTCACCGTTCTACTTATTACGCGATACTTTAAAACAACTTTCTAACCATATACGAAAACATAACGAAAACGCAGACAGGAACTCATCTTTTACTACAACGCGGTATACCGAACGAATCAAAAAGAGGCACAAGCCTTGTTAGATAAAACAAACGCCAAACGACTTACCTTCAAGATTAGACAGACAAAAGAAAACTTATAATTCAGATCAATTAATGTTATTAGACGCCATTCAGTTATACAAGCTACTCGAATCTTCGGAATTAATAATATTTGGAACAGATGAGGTAATCACTTTTTTCCCTAAACTACCCATTATCAAACCACTAATAGCGAATTACTCCCAAATTTATTCTTTAACGAGTGACCAAGGAATCGTACCTATCCCACCAAGGGACTACTATCTAGAGATCGCCAACGATGCTTATAGGACGAACCAGAAATGTAAATTAATTTGTACACATTCTCTGTACTGGATATATTATCTGCAGCCTGTAATCCCTTTCTCGATGCACTACCGCTAGAATCTTCGTACAACTACGTAACCATCAACTACTAACAGCGTTCAAGAGTGAACCAGACGTAATCGAAAATTGTCATGTCCACATTACGCGACGATCAATTATGGAAACAGACTTAGGCTCCATTTTCTGTGTCCTCACAGGACAACACTACTCCTATCTCTGAAATAAGTGTATGAGGGACGGTTAATAATTAGTAGGCCTAGGCAAGAAAACACTTTTTTCGGCAAAACACATTTTATTTATCAGCATAATCTCCTTTAAGTCATTTCGTCCAACGATACTCCAGTTTTTTGATACCCTCCAAGAAATATGATTTCTGGAAGGCCTCAAAATAGGCCTCTGTTTCAGCCATTTTTTCAAGTTTGGAAATAAATAATAGTCCGATGGGGCCAAATCAGGAGAATATGACCAGTGAAAAACCAATTCGTAGCGCAATTCATGGAATTCCAACATTGCGACGATCGATTTGTACGCCGGGACTTTGTCCTGGTGGAAGAGTACTTTTGTCTTCAGCAAATGCGGTTGCTTTCGCTTCACATCGGCCTCGAATCGGTTTAACAGCTCTGCATTATAACGTTTCGTGATCCTTTTGCTTTTTTTAAGGTAATCGATGTGAATTATACCGGTCGCATCCCAGAAAAACTGTAGCCATGATGTTGTTTGCCGACAAACACACCTTGGCTTTCTTTGACTTCGATTCGTCATGAGTTGTCCATGTTTTGACTGCTTCTTGGTCCCTGGTGTGTTGCAATGAATTCATTTTCGTTCACGGTTACGAAACAGAGTAAAAAGTCCTTTTTATCGCGGTTGAACATGGCCAAACACTCCTTAAAAATGGTCCAACGATCGCGTTTGTTGTCGACATAAAGCAAATGCGGCACCCATCTGGCAGAGAGTTCGGTTGAAATGCCCACAGCCTCAGCTATCTCGCGCTAAGTCGTTCGTCGATTGTCAGTTTTCGTTCCATGGATCTTATCGACCATTTCTGTCGTGGTGACGAGCTGGACGCTCATCAACAACAATGCTCGTACAACCCCGTTTAAATTCAGCTGTCCAGTATTATATCGTTGATAGCAAAGGCGTAGGGTCCCCATAAAAATCGGTCAATTCTTTATTGATCTCATCGTTCGTTTTCCTTTTCAAAACTAAGTATCTATTCACTGCACGATATTCGATTTTATTCAAATTTGTAAAAATGCAGAAGTTGTTCGCCTTCAGTGACTGTCAAACACAAATTAATTGACGCAGCGGGCAGACAATTGCCAAGCAATCGTTTCAAGGTTAGTATTTACGAAAACAACGGCAGTATAATTAACAACTTAGTAAATAAACCAACGTTTGCTCAAGTCATCTCAAACAAACCAACATTTTCAAGTAATGCAACAGAATTTGCATATTCGTAAAACCCAAACACGTTGTAGACGATCTAATTTCAAGACATCAAACAATTGAAGTTAAAAATATAATTACCCCTCTCCAAAGACTAATAACTCCAGTAAAACGGGTTACTATTAGTGGCGGAAGCCCTATAATTCCTCAGACAGATATTGAAAGAGAACTGCTAAGATGAAATATTAAAATGGTTACTTGAAGCAGGAATTAAATATCCAGACCTTGAGTATATACACTCTTTCAATCGAGTTTTACGAAAACATCGAAGAAAGTAAAATAATTCCTAACAAGATAATAATCAATTTTTATGGGGATACCTACAGGCTTTTTCCAACAATAAGTAACACCTGTTATACATTCCACAAAGAAGGACATATAGCAAAAGCCTGCCCGACTTTTAATAACATCAATGAACAAATTCTCACAAACATAAACAGTACAAACAAAGAAATAACACTAAATGCAGGAACAGTTGTCACAACCAATGAACAATGAACAACGACTCGATAAATACGAAAAAACGCCCAATGTCTACCACTGCCTCATATTAAAAATTAACCAGCTGGACCGAAAAAGAAGTAGAAGTACAAAAAATATCCTCACTTGCCAGGAAATCCCCCCACAAAAACAGCTTAGCCCTGCTGCAGAAAAACCAAAACCGAAAAAGAAAAGGACATTCAGCCAGCCCCAATTAAAGAAAGACTCCAGCCATTGCGGGCGGTTATGGAAAGAGACCCTCAAGAGTTTATTCTGACCTATGAAGAACTACAGTTTCATTGAAGTAACAGCGGGTAGTAAAAACGTAATAAACTTATCCAGAAAATATACTACTGAAGCAAAGGGATTAATCACAATGCTACAGTTACAGTGATAGAGATCACGAACTACCTGACAGGAAGAAAAGGAAGAGAAAGCTCAATAAGTTCAGCAGAACGAAGTGCCAAAAAGATTTCGTAGAATACAAAAAAGCTAGAAGATTAATTAAAAAATTGAAAGGAAAATGTTGGGAAGACTTTATCTTCCATCAATAGTTCTATACCTATTGATCTAGTATGGCGCAAAATTAAAAAATTGGACAAATCCACAGACAGTTTACTAACAGCAATACTATTGTCACTAACAATAAGCCAATAACAAATTAAAAAAAAATATCTGAAACAAACAAAAACAGCATTGAAGGACCTAGTTACAATTTATTTTATAAATAACACCATTCCAAAACAGACTACCTTAAAACAACACGATGAGCATTACAATAACCCTTTTACACTAGATAAAATAATGTATCAAATAAAGACATTAAATAAGCAAACTGCCCTAGGTTCCGACCTTTGCAATTGCTCTTAAATATATATAACAATGTATGGCCTCAAGTCTACATTCCTACCATATGGAAAATTGCAACTATACTTCCCACAAAGAAGCCTAATAAAAACAAATACGCAGTGTCAAGTTACAGACCAATTTCGCTTACTAGTAATCTAATGAAGCCTATAGAAAGATTGGTAGCAAATCGTTTACTAAAAATTATGGAGCACAAAAACTTCCACCATCCGTATCAAGCAGGATTTCGTCCCCGACGCTCGACTGTTGACAACATAGTCGCCTTAGATACAGAAATTAAATACGCCGTAGCATGCAAAGAACAAGTAGCTGCAGTGCTTTTAGATATGAGAAATGCTTTCGACTCTGTTTAACGGAATAATATATTACAAACTCTGACAGAATGGGGGAAATGTGGTGAGTTGATACAATTCATTGAAAACTTTCTTGCAGATCGAACAATACAAATCAAAGTCGAAAATACTGTGTTCATTACTAAAACCATTGAAAATGGTGTACCTCAAGCGGCAGTTCTTATTTTATTTATTTAATGTAGCAATTAATAGCATATGCAAAATGCATAACTCCCCAGTAAAATTCAGTCTATATGCTGATGATTTAGCAATCTATATTAGATCCAAGAAAATCGACATAGTTCAAGAAACTGCAAATAACGTTAAATTTATTACAAAAGTGGCCAGAAGAAAATGGAATAAAATTCTCTGCGGAAAAAACGAAATATATGATCTTTAACAAAAAAAGAAGTCACCAATTAAATTTAATATTAGGCCAAGAAATAATCCAGCATACGTTTCTTGGGGATGACCTTTGATGTAATAAAATGGCGATAGCATATTGAAGAAATTGCTGTTTACAACACATTGTAACGTAAACCTTGCGTTACTAAAAAAATAACGAAACTTCTAGGATCTCTGGGTCCTAGACCAGGTGAACTGAAGTGGGTAGATTTGGGAGCGGAACGGCAAAGATTACTTACAATAAAACACCAGGTAGTAATTAATCATCAACGTGTATATTTACAAATACAATCCAAGTAACCACAATAAAAAATTTTTTAAACAAAAATTCAATTGCTAAAATTGACAATTTAAATAAAACCAAAATTAAAAGATTCTGTGCATAAAAAACTAAACCAATTAGCAATTGAAAATACTATAACAACAGATTTTTGACCAAAAAAACTAAACATAAGGATCTTCACTTTCAAAAAAAAGAATTTAATTGAATTTTTTTGAATTGTAGATAGTAATGACAAAAATTGTTAGATGAATAAACAAATTTTAAAGCGTTTAAAAATAACGAAATAATCGTAAAAATTGACAAAATAAGTCCAAGGTAACAAAATAAAATTTACACAAATGTTATCAAAAAGTACACCAGGCCAATAATCTCAAATCGTTCAAGCGCTAAGAGAAAAAAAAATTCAAACACCA
>VTPC01006674.1:0-28421 GCA_011009095.1 Ignelater luminosus | reverse complement strand
CGCTGGGAGAAGTGTGTAGAGTTACAAGGAGACTATGTTGAAAAATAAAACAAAATTTTCAGAAAAAATGTCTTGTATCTTTGCTAGGTCGGAAACTTTTCAGACCAGCCTCGTAGCTTACAACTGCATTTAATACATTTAAAATATCAGATTTCATTTAACAAAGCTCGGCAATGAATTAATTCATATGTACCAATTAAAGACAAGCGTTATGATTAGAATAAAACTTGTCTGCATTACAAATTCCACGTTTGACTATACTGAATTATAAATTCATTGTTTGTTGAGACTAATGATGAACTAGGACGAATACAAAACCACAATGATTATACTACAAAAAATAGTCTTTATACATTTACATTAACGCCGAGGAAAAATCTCATTGTTTTTTCCACTGGACAAGCTTTGAATGCACTTTGTTTACTTAAGGCCAAACAAACGTAAACATTGCTATAATTGATGTTTAACTAACCTTTTGATAGCTGTGACAATCCAAACCTTTGCTCGCATGGGCAACTGCATCTTATTTACTTAAAACACCCAGGACTGGTTGTGTCCACGCAGCCTTGAGGGTTCAAAATGATGACAAAATCCAGTACAGCTTCCGCTTCAAGGCAAAGGAAACTTTCAGCTTCCAAACAATGTGTTCAAAAAGGTGACCTATTTTCGAGATCCAGCTTAACGCTGACATACTTAAAATGCACTTCAAGAAAGATAAACTTAATAGACCACCAACACTAAATTCTAGGGAAAACGCCTCACAAAACTCTCCACAACTCTCCTATCCAATGCCCAGAATGTTACGGCCCTTAATGGCATCGGACACGTTCTGATCTGCACGCCACACGCGCAGATGCGACTTATACAGTAACTAAATTATGCAGATAGCTGCTCCACGAAAGCAACTACTCTCCACAACCCTATTCCTTAATGGAGGTCTCCACACAACCCAACTTGAAGTAATTATCGAGGAAACGTACGTTTGACGTTGTAAATATAAAGATCTTGACAATAGATATCTCAAGGGTGTATTAAAAGGACCTTACATAATGTACACGGGAATCTTCCCTTTTAAAATAGAAAAAAGTAAATCTGCTATTATTTTCTTTCGACGTATATAATTAAAGAAAAAAAAACATTTTATTGTGAAAATAATTTATGCGAGCGCCACATACAGAATTATAAAACTTGTTTGATTTCGTATATACCTTTTCTAAATCTTATTCTTTTATCTTTTAAAATATGATTTATCATGGAGGTGGACAAATAACTTGAGACACCCTGTGTAGGTCAAGAAATAGCCCTGCATGGTTTATGTAATACCTTTTTGATACACTGTGTATATATTCATTTGCTTGTTTTCTAGTTTTTCTGCATTTTTCTGTATTTTGATGGTTTTAAAGTAAAATCAAAATTTATGTATGTAATTTTAAAACATTTCTTTGCCAATTTTAAATCAAAAAGTAATTTTATTAGAGAAATTCAAACTTGGCATCTTTTATGTCAAAAGGCGTGTTACAGCTATCCAGGCTTTTAAATACTCGTTAGAATTTCCTAGCTTTCAGATTATTTAATTTATGAAAATAAAAATGTAAATCACAAGATATAACAAAACCCTGCCAGGAAATGTAACAATGTAGTTAAAAGAAATTTTGTATTTGCCTAATTAAATTTTTTAACATTGAATATTAAATGTTTTGTTAACGGAATGTAATGTTCTTACAAAATTGATTAGTGACCCAAGTAAACACTATTTGTACCTGCCCAATAAATTATGAACAAGATTAGTGAGTAATTCAGATCAGACTTCACTCGAATTAGAAACTGAGCAATAGCTTAAAACATTCTAGATAAAATTAGACAAGAAGTGGAGACTTTACTTGAACAGATTTTATATTTTTACAAGAAAGCTCATCTTAATAAAACCTTGCATAGCCTTTCTGGCTATAATTTGTTCAACGTTCAACATTGAACTTTAAACCTCTAATAAAATAACAAAATCTTTTCGAATGAAAACCGCATTTATAATTACATAATATTCTGCTTTGCTGATTAAAAAGGAAATAAGAGTTTTTTCATAAAGCATTTCTCAACAGCATCTAATTTTTTATGAATTATTGCAAATTAACAAAAGACTTTGCTTACTTAAATTTATATCTAATACATCATTTTTATCCTTGTGTGAAAAATCGAGAAAGTTTTGCACCAGTTTGTGTTCAATCTGGTTAGAAGCTAATTATCAAGAATTCAAATTTTTTAAATAGAATGAGCACTAACTGAAAAAGAAATTTGCATTTCCTCAAGAAGTTCTAAATACTTTCCTCGTTTCTATCAGCTACTTCCTTGTCTGATCGACAGAAGTGAGGAGGCGGAATATTTCACAATTCATCAGAAATGATTTAAGTTAGCAGTCAAGTTAAATCTGAAAATTTTGTAATTTATGCAACAACTATGTAACACAACAAAGTAATTTTGCGCGAATTTGTAAAACCTAGAACGCAATCGAATCCGCATGATAAAGTACTGAGTGTGTATGTTGCTGCAAGGTTGATTAGATTCGAATGCAATAAATGTTAAAAAACGCTACGATTTTTTCAGGCCATCCTAGTGATTATCAGATCCAAAAAGTAAAAAAGATTTTATTCTTTACCTAAAATGATGACTGTACTAGAAACTAGTGCTAATGTATGCAATTATAGAATTTTCTAAATTACACTTTTTTGCTTTCTGTAAAAATGTTGAAGGAAAACCTGCAAAGGTCAACAAATTTAGAATCGGAGTCTGCTGATGTCGACTCATCAATGTAATGATAGCACTGTTTTTATAAGTAGTCTCGTGCCAATTAAAATTTACGATAGCAAGATATCGGGTTATATAAACTAACGAAAATCACTGAGTTTTTATAGACTAAATAAAACCTTAATTTGTTAAGGAGAGCAGTGAATTAGAAAATCCTGCTCTAGATCATTAATACAGTTTAAAAGATACAAAATGGCCATTAGCAACTTAAATGTTAAGATCCTTTCTGTTGAGGTTGTCTAATTATTAATGAGCATCTCTGTTACTAATGCAGCCATAAAAAACTGATTGCGCATTATTTGCTTGACTTTACTGGTGAAAACAAAAAGTCAATAGGTCCTTTTGTTTTTTTGTAAGTAAGGTATTTTTACTTACATTTTGATTAAAATCCACACTTTTAAAGACACAAAGTGTTGTATGATATGAATTATTCAAACTCGAAATACAAATAACGTTATAATTCCTGATCAAATGCATTCAATATAAATTCGGATAAGGACGTCAATGCCGTCTAACATAGTTTTTACCGTAATACCCCTTTATCTCTAAAGAGTAGTATAATATAATAACAAATGAAAGATTTACTCAAAAGAAGATTACAACATGGATCAATTTATTATTATAAAAATAATATTTGTTGTTGGCTTGCATTATGGCCTGGTTGATCTGCTGAACTTGCCTGCTATGTTTTCGTTGATTTCTCACGTTCAACTTTTGATTCAGATCGCTGTTTGCTTTGCCTGTCTCAGGTTGTCCTTTGTTTGCATTTCTTCTACTAAATAATTTTATTCTTTGGTTTCTTTCTGAATATGCTTGAAATTTCTTTTAGATGAATTCTTGATCTTCTGTAAACTCCATCGTCTGTATTTATTAGGTACGATCTGTTCGATAGTTGCTCTTTTATTACGATTTTTTCTTTCATTCTCTAACCGTATTATTCTTTCTCAAAATACTGTAATATTTGCGGTTATTTCATATGAAATCATTTTGCATTCTATTTTCTGTACGATTTCGAATGGGTAGTGAACCCTGTCGATGAGTAGTGTAATGAGGTCTGGTAGTTCATCTAAAACCGCTAGAGGTATGTTGCGTACGTATAAGGTTGAAGAGGGATCTGTAGTAGGAATGACGTGAGGAATAGGAAGAGAAGATGACGGAAGGGTAGAACAAAGAGACGTTGGTGTGTCCTTGCGTAGGTGTGTTGTCGGCGTTTGGAAGGTGAATGTCTTTCCTAAAAGAAAATAGTGACAATGGGCTTGATGATGTATTAAAGTTAAGTCTTGTGAAGGTTTAATGATTTGATAGTTCGTCGGATTAAAGTTATTTCAGTCCAAACAGATCTCGTTGTTTTGTTTCAAAAAAAATGTGTGTCTTCGTTCGTAACTTCTATACGGATTTAACTTTTGGAAAGATAATCACGGAATTAAGAACCAAACAGATACCGACAATCTAAAAGCGTTGGTTATTCTAAACACACACGTTACATGTTCGCGGAGTATAAAATATAACTGAGGAATCTCCCTAAAGGGGAGATAGTAAAACATCAAAGGAGAAAAACCCAACCAGTAAGGAAGAACAATGAGTCATTGTCTTCAAAGCATTATCAACATTCGAAAAAATATAATGTGAAAATTGGAAACTCAGAAACAGTCACTGAAGGTGGAGTATAGTAATAAGGACGTACACTATTTTTGCAAAATTATGAAACAGTGGTGTGCAGTATTTGTAAGTGTCACTATTACAAACTTATGTACAATGACCAGTTTGCATTTGATTCGCAAACCACAAGTGTCTTAAGATGCATATCGACTTTACGAGGATGCATAACAAGGCTGCTTTGCAGCGATTTTGTCTCGAGATGTCTGGACAACAGAGCACGGTAAGTTCACGAGCTAGCGCGAGCCGTTGGTCTCAGTTGTGAATATGATGCAAGCATGTCATAACACGTACATTGGTGAGGCAACGAAATCACAAAAAGTCTGTCCACATATCGTGAGCACCAAGGACATTATTATCTAAGCTAAAGCCTTGGGCGTCGATAGCATCGGGAATGGGAACCGCGCCGTGCCGAGTTCACCTGTTTCCGTTAACAGGGTGCTCGGTTGTAACTTTTTCAACGCTGGGATTTTATTTATTTGGAGAGTTTCAGCTTCAGTTAAAGAACTGGGTGTCTCAAAAGAAAGTACACATTTGTTTTGCTTATTGCGTGAACGCAACTATTCCGAGCGGCGCGGAGGGTATGTCAATCGGTAGCCTGGCTCTTGGGAATTTAGTCGCTATGGAGCGTTTCTCGGGAGCAGACCGTGCGTTGTGCGTACGTGAGTTTTACAAAAACGGTAATTCGGCGACTGTAGCGCGTAGAAAATTCTGCAATATTCGACATATTCGTCACTTAAATGATGCGCCAAGCGCTCGACTTATTGGAAAATGGGTCGAGAAGTTTGAAGAGACCGGTTCAACACTGGAAAAAACCAAAATCCGGGCGTCCAAGGTCTTCGAGAACGGTCGAAAACGTAGACAGTGTTACTCAGTCTGTTCGTGACGACCCAAACCTTTCGATTCGTAAGCGTGCTGTTGCTTTGAACGTGCATAGATCATCATTATTCCGCATTTTACACAAAGATTTAAAGCTGCACCCCTACAAAATTCAGTTGGTGCAAGAATTGAAGCCTCAGGATGCTTGTCAGAGGCTTGACTTCGTAAACCAGATGACTGAGCGCTTTCCAACGTTTACCAACATCTTGTTTTCGGATGAAGCTCATTTTCATCTTAATGGGCACGTAAACAAGCAAAATTGCCGCTACTGGAGTGCAACCAATCCAAAACACAAACATCAGAAACCCCTACATTCGCCTAAAGTGACCGTATGGGCTGCGATGTCGGCGCGAGGAATTATCTGCACTTACTTTTTTGAAGATGAAAGGGGACGCACAGTAACAGTGACTTCGGAGTTTTATGTGGAGATGTTAGACGACTTCTTCGTGCCTGAACTGCAAAACTTTCCTGGTTATAACCAAAGAACATGGTTCCAGCAGGACGGAGCAACTTCACACACGTCCAACAGGTCTCTGCCACGAGTGCGTGAGATTTTTCCTGGCAAATTGATCTCAAGGAGAGGTGACATAAGTTGGCCTCCACGCAGTCCCTTTTTAACACCTATGGACTTTTTCCTGTGGGGTTATGTCAAATCAAAAGTTTACGCCAACAAACCGACTTCCCTGGCACAATTAAAAGAAAATATCCGTAACGAAATAGCAGCCATCACGAAGAATACCTGCCGAGCCGTCATAGGCAATTTTAGTGCTCGATTAAATGAATGCCGTGAGCGCAACGGTTTACATTTGGACGATATCATTTTTAAAAAATAAATTCCCAAACAATGTATTTTAATATGTAATAAACATTTTTTCAATAAACTCCTTACTTTTTTTTAAATCGATTTTTTAAATGTGAACTTTCTTTTGAGACACCTTGTAGAAGAAGACTGAGCAATTTTATGACTAATGCTGTAATAATGTAATAAAGTTCAAATTTAAATAATTACGTGCTTTGTTTTTCAGATATCTAAAAAAAAACTGAAAAATTTATTTTGAGTTCTGTAAGTCTTTCTTAAAGCAACTTTTTTTCTTTATGGCATTATCATGCTTTAGGTTCCCTACGACATTTCGGGTTTTTAAAATCATTATTAGGTTCATCTTTTTCTTATGAAATTAATGTGCATATATTTTACCAATTAGTAGAGACTTTGAAACTGAACACAGTCCTATCTTTACGCGATATCATTTTTAAAAAATAAATTCCCAAACAATGTATTTTAATATGTAATAAACATTTTTTCAATAAACTCCTTACTTTTTTTTAAATCGATTTTTTAAATGTGAACTTTCTTTTGAGACACCTTGTAGAAGAAGGGACAGAGTTCCGAACTCTCAATACGATATATGAATGTGAGAAAAATGAGTCTCATTCACATTTGTCAATTATCGTTACAAAAACGATTCTGAGATTTATTTTTACGACAGCCTTTGTGGTACCGTGGATTTGACTATACCAATAATAAATACCTGAAAACCCGTATCGTTCCCAGTCTTTCGATATTGATAAGTCGCATCATATTATAGTAAACGTTTAAAATGTCATATAGTAGTTTTTGCCGTAGGTTGTCCCATAAGTTTATGTGCAAAATAATACTACTGCTCTTATAGCCTCGTCCGATTGTAATTATTACATTAAGTTGGCCATGAATGATAACAATTAAAAAACATACAGAAAAATTGAGGCAAGCCATGAATAATATCGGATTGTATCTTGAAGAATAAGTATCTTTATTTCCTATGATTTCTTTGTTTTTTTTAACCAGCCCGCTATGCACATAAACTTATGGGACAACCTAGATCTTGGCTGGTTAATTCAGCTGAAACGAAAAAGGTTACTCAGCTTTTGGTTCGAGCACACCTTACAAATCAAGTCTTACCCTATTTAGCTTATGAATGCAAGTTCAAGTACTATGCCGGTAAAATGTACTTGTGATAGGATGCCGCGGGTAACACAAAACCCTAGTACTGACCGCACCTGCTGTAAATGACTAATAAGAGAAAGCTCACAACACGTTGTGGTAAATGATGAACTGCTAGAACGCATTGTGATACTTAGTTTTCAACTAGTTGGTACGGTACGTGCATAGAGAGCCGGACATTCGAAATGTGTGTGGCGATGAGTAAATCGTAAAAACGAGCCTAAACACGACTAGAATCCTAAAACCTAGTAAAACCAGTTAAAAAAAAGAAAAGAACAAATAGATGGCAAAGTGATGATTTAGTGCATAGTGCAAATAAACAGAATAAATTTATTAGTTACTGTGTGCAAAACAGGATAAATAGAAGCTACGAAACTCGTTATCGAAAAGTACCGGACACGTGCGCTGAGCAAGCGGAACGGAGACGCACTTCGCGATTAAAATAAATACGAAACAATTTTGACGGTATATACTAAGAAAATGGATGGTATGATAGAAATGATGATGATAGAAATTAGATATTAAAAGTGGACAACGGAAATATATGGAACATATAAAAGTAATTCAGGAAGAAAACGAGATTATGAAAATAGAAATAAAAGAGTTGCGTAAAAATAGAACAAGTAGAACAGGATAAAAGGAAGAATAACTTAATTATTTCAGGTTTAACGACAATCAAGAAAGATAAAACGGAACAAGAAAAAAGAAATACAAACTTTTATAAAAGAAAACTTAACGTAGATGCAGAAATTAAAAGCATAAAAAATACAGGAAATAAACGATATATAATAGAAACAGAATCTTTGGATGAAAAAATAAACATATTAAGAAATAAAAATAAGCTAAGACGTGTTAAAGATAAGATAATATATATTAATGATGACTTAACCAAGAAAGGAAGAAAAATACAGAACAAAATAAAAGAAAGGGCAAATAGTGAGAAAAGCAAAGAAAATAGAATCAAATTAGAATACAATAAATTGATAATAAATGGAAAAAATGGAAATGGGACCCAGAAGAAAACGACTTAAAGGAAATAAAAAAACTATAAGCATAAAACGGCAAAAAACTAAGAAGCGATGCAAAGACTGAAACAACGATGAACAACATGGCATTGAACATGAGATAAAACAAATAAGGAAAATACAAGAAAAAATAGTAGGAAAGAAGAGGAAGAAAATAAGACAAGGAAAAAAGATAAACATTATAGAAAGATGAGAATAGGCACATAAAATGTAAGACGTATTACAGGGAAAGAAGAGGAGTTAGTAGAAGAAATGACCAAACACCAAGTAGAAGTTTTGGGCATTACTGAAACTATAAAAAGGAAGCGGTATAAAACGAAATTATAAGGGATACTGGTTATTCTAGACAGGAGTTGAAGAAATAGAAAGAGCAAAATGTGAAGTGGGACTAATAATAGCCCCAAATAGGATAAAAGACGTTGCAAAGAATAATTATATAAATGAAAGAAAATTAAAGATTGAAATAAAACTATTAGAAGAAACATGGACTATGATAATAGCATATGGAAAAAAAAGATGCAAGAAAAAATGAAAAAGGCAAATTTTTTGAGAAGTTTCAAAAAGAAATAGACGAAGGCGAAGAAAATATAATGTTATAGGGGATCTGAATAGAAGAGTAGGGAACCAGAATAAATACTTAGGAAAAGAAGGAGAACTAACTAAAAACAATAATGGAGAAAGAATAATAGAAATAAACATAGAAAATAATTTAGTGATAGCAAATATGAAATAAAGATAATCATAAATTAATCAGGGTCGAAGAAAGCAGGAAGGAGAAGTCAATTATTGACAACTTTCTAATAAGTAAACATAATTGGAAAAATGTGCAAAATGTAAAAGTAACAAGACAAGCAGAGATAGGAAGCGATTACTACCTGGTAAAGATGGATATGATAAGGAAAGAAGAAATAAAAGTAGATAAAAGAACAGAAAAAACACAAGAAAAAATCAAAAGCTATAAACTGAAAGAAGAGGAATATCAAAGAATATTATAAGGAAATATTACGCACAAAATTCAATGAATTGGAACCTACATACGAGGCAGAAGAAAAATGGAAGAATTTCAAAAATATTATACTTAATGCTGCAGTGGAGAGCTGTGGAAAAACAAAAATAACAAACAAAAAAAAATTAAAAAGACGAAATAGTGGAATACAGATATAAAATTAAAAATTAAAGAGAAAAAACATGCATGGACAAGATATCTAAGCACAAATAAGAGAGAAGACTACGAAAAATACAAGAAATACAAAAAAAAAGTAAAAACAGAGATTAAGAAAGCGAAACGAAGATCGTGGATAAAATTTGGCCAAAAGATGACAGAAACTTTTTTACGGAACGCTAAAGCAACTTAGACAGAAAAAAGAATATGACATGATGAATATAAGAGGAAGGAATGGAAATATAATCACAGAAGGAAACCAAATAATGGAAAGGTGAAGACAGTATTTTGAAACACTAACAAAGTCGGATATAACCACAGACAAAATGGAAGAGAAGATAAACGATAATGAAGAAATAGAACAAATACAAGAAAAAGAAGTAATAGATGCCATACAAAAGTTAAAGTTAGGAAAAGCACCAGAGATAAACAGTGTAACACCGGAAATGATAAAGTATATGGGAGAAGAAGGAATAACACAACTTACAGAATTATTGAACAAAATAATGAAGACCACAAAAGTGCCAGATGAATGGGATGTAGGAATCATACTACCTATACACAAAAAAAGAGATAAAAGAGTCTGTGAGAATTATAGAGGAGCAACGCTAACAAGCTAACAAAAATATTTACAAGAATAATCAAAAAAAAGAGTTAGAAATAAGATAGGATAAGAAGAGAAGATATATCGAAAGCACTAGAAAGAAGAGGTATAGATAAAAGGAATATTGAAGTAATAAAATCAATGTATAAAAATAACAGCAACATAATTAGAACCAACAATGAAGAATCAAGAAAATTCGAAACAAAGATAGGAGTTAAACAAGGATGTGTGTTGAGCCCTCTTTTATTCCCAGTAGTATTAGACGAAACAACAAAAGAAGCAAAGGAAGAGATGAAGACATTAAAATTGGAATATTGGCAAATAGATCAAATAGAAATAAACAAACTTATGTTTGCAGTGGATATGGTTATACTGGGAGATACAGAAAATAATCTACAGCACAATCTAGAAGTGTTGGAACAAGAATTGAAAATAATAAACATGAAGATAAATATAGAGAAAACAAAAAGCAAGATAATGTCAAAAGAAAATAAATTACATAATATACGATTACAAGGAAAACTAATACAACAAGTAAAAAATTCAAATATTTGAGATCAATAATCAATCAAATGAGAAAATAGAAAAGGAAATCACCGATAGAATGGGAAAAACAGCAAGGATGTTTAATATGATAAAGATGACACTTTTAGGGAAGAAGGAGATACCAAGCAAAATAAAGACAGAAGTGGTTTAAAAAGTGGTAAGACCGACAATCTTGTATAGTACCGAAACATGGACACTAACAGAGAAATCTAAAACACGCCTGAATGCAATGGAAATGAGATTCTTAAGAAAATAAAACTAAGAGGGACTGTATGAAAAATGATGAATATCGGAGAAAACTACAGATGGAACGCATATATAAAAAATAATAGAGGGACAATTAAGGTGGTTTGGACACGTGTGTCGTATGACAAAAGATAGACTAGTAAAAAGAGTGTACAAGTCGCGAGTGCCGAGTAAAAACAAAAAAGGAGAACCCAGAAAAACATGAGATGACGGTGTGCGAGAAGAAGCAGAGAAACATTCCTGATTTTAAACAACTGGAGTTTCATAAAGGGTCAATATAAATTAAATTAAATAAACTATTGGAGCTTTCTATCGAACTACATGATATGTTATTAAAAGGAAATGCAATATCTCATTGGAAATTCCTATCACAGCATTAATATTTTTGTATCTGGCTTCAGAAAGCAGCTGCTCTTTCTAAAAGCTAAAATATTTTAAAGCACTTTATCTCTCTTTTTCTTTTTCTGAATTATTCCCTATTTGTAACGTATTAATTAATTTTCTCTAAAAAGGGAGTTAATTAATATGTTTCAGTTTTTATAATAGCTGACCAATCTGTTTATGACAGTTTTAGAAATAATTTTCCAGAAGTGTTTTGCAATTCAGTTATGTAGGCGTTTGTTTTAAATTATACAATTTATTGATATGTATTCGTAATGTCTTTTCTGCAAGCAAAAGCAAAATACAATTTATAACTTGTCCTATGCAAATGGCAACAATAACCTGAAAACGGCAATTGAATAATTATTTACGTTCGTACAAAATACGTACACAATTGGTAATTATTATTTTGAATTTATAGATAGAAACATTAATGGACAAAATTAACTGTAATTTATAATACAATTTATAATTAAACGAAGGCACTTACAAGATAAATATTTGGAAATGGGAGCTGTAAATTTAGATTAAATGAGAATATTTTGAATTTTGTGAAACGTAATACTCTTAATAGTTTCTTCTGTATTAAAACGTCAGTATGGGGATTATTGTTTCAAACTTTGATTGTGATACAAGAGTTAAAACTGCATCCAGATGTAAAATCTGAAAAGTAGCTAAAGCTGCAATTATAAATAAAATTCATTTGCCTATCATTCATTCTTAAGCACGCCCGATTAATTAGAATGTAAACAAATGACGGCGTTTAACTGACATTTGAAAATATATCGAAATATCAACTGCAACACAGTTAAATGGGGCATTTTTAGCCTGTTAAGAAAAATACACGCACTGCTGTTTAAAATAAAAGAAGTAGAAATTACAGATTTGAAATTTGCAAAAGGTGAACGCTACACGCGGTCAAGGGTTTGATAGGAAACTTACGACAAAAGACATGTCCAATCTGGTCGATCCAGAGAAAAAATTGTATTTGTTTGATGACTCCCCCTCTGTCTCTAGTTTACACCTTCTTGACTCTCTCAATGTTACCATGCACTTTGTTTTATTGCTATTTGTTATGCATATAGAACAATTTGCGGTTTGATTGAATACATGGAAGTTTCCTTGTAGATTGTTCTCTGAGTTAGTAATCAACACTGCATCGTCTGCGTAGCAGACTGCATGAAGAAGGTGTTTCGCATTTACACCCAGTTGTTTTGGGAGGGGCTTCAATTATTTTGTCTATAGTAACACTAAAGAGAAATGGGCTGAGCGTTTCAGTATTTACTTCATTACTTATGACCTACTTTCATGTTGTTTTACATCCGGTATTGATTTCGGTGATTATTTAAAAGAAAGTTCTTTTGCGGAAAAAATGATTTTATTTCTTGTTTATATAAATATACAAAATTATTTGATGGTGTATCATTTATGGATCTATATATATTGGACATTTTGGAAGAGCATGTCGTTCCACTTATTTTGTATATCGGGCAGAATCTCTTATTAATGTACAATAAGGCAAGACGCTGTCCAAACTGTCCAAAATTACTTTGATGAACTTTTTGCTAGACATCTAGTACCGTCACGTTCTTCTCTGTTAAGGAAAATGAAAGTTATGAATAAAGTTGTTTTGGTATTAGTGTCTATTGGGCTCCATTGTTTGAAGCACTGCTCTTGGATGCTGCGAGTGTTTTAGAGCATTATTTTAATTCTAATACTAAAATTCAATTTGAATTTTGAAAGAATTCTAATAGAGCTTAGTACAGAAATAATATTGGGCTGCCTAATCTACATGCAAAGAATGTCAAAATAGAAAATACACAAATTTCATGTTAGAAATGATGAGAGATTCTTAGAACTGTTATCCAGATTTTACTCAAATATCTTGAAGCTTTGAAGACGCATGACGATATGACGCAACTTTAAGAGCATAGCGTTTTAGTTTGATTCAATTAGCTTTTGTTTCCTCTATTCTTGTACTAAAAAATAAAGCGGGATTTGTCTTAAATATATTTTCAAAAGAAAGCGGCATATTAAAACGGGACCTTTTTTGTAGTCACGTATGTTTAGATAAAAACATTTCAGAGTAATACTTCGAGTTCTTGTATGAAATGAGACGATCTGAATTCAATTTTAGCCCTTGCGCTTGTTTATTGGTTAAAAGTATCACTTGCTCGTAACATTCTAAATTAGAGATAGATATTAGAATGAGAAACGTTTTTATAAGAGCAAGTCGACATGCCGTAACTCTTGGGTTATCAAAAGAAGATCTTCATCGAATAATCCACAAAAATTTATATACAAACCGCAAATGGCTCAAGAACAGGGTGATCAAAATAAAAATCGAAGATTAGAATTTTTTTAAGAATTTATGAATCTTATCCATAATAATCGTTCAGTTCAACACGCAAGTGAGTACCCACGCAGTTGAAAGTTGCGACACTGCACTACTTAGTAATATAATTAGTAATGTCAATGCTTTTCTAGTAATGGTAATGGTAATGCATTACTTAAATAATAAACGTTGTTATGTTATTTTATGACATTGGAATTCCTTCAATTTTAGCTCTAAATTCTGTTTAGAATTATTAATTTAGTGCGTATTTAAATTTCATTTCTGGTAAAGAATTATTTCTTTCTTTATTTTATTTATTTCTTGGCAATTCCGACGCGGTGTTTGTCGCCTAGCCGCCTAGACAAAGGATATTCTTTTTAGATAGTTTTACCGCATAGGCCGACAAGAGTTTTGGCGGGTATTTGAGCCGGCATCACAATGTACTGGCGTGCCTAGGAAATTTTCCATTCGAGATAGATGTTGCCTTGTATTTAATTGCGTACGGGCGTAAATCGGTCTTTATTCTTGTTTGCGGCGTGTTGGTAAGCGGGGCTTGCAGCCTCGAGACAGGTTTGCAAAAGGAAGAAACGCGCGAGAGTTAGAAAGATCTCGCTTACCTGTTGTAGCGTACATAAGTGCTGAAACTAAGAGAATTATAAATTATTATCGCAACACATATTTGTTTGGTGGTAAAGTTTATTTGAACATTTTGCCAATCTCTTCAAATCTTTTATATAACACATGGGCTGAAAAGTCCCAGGCCTAACAAATAGATGGCGCTAGTTCTATTGCATTCACCGCTTTTTCAGTTAGTACTAATCTTCAAAAGACAGCTGTTAAAATTTCATGATATTCTATTCATTATTTTGTGAGTTATTGTGCTAAGAGTGACGCTACTTTTGTTATTTTCAAAACAATGGGTCAAAAACAATTTCGTGTTTTAATTTTACACTGCTTCTTGATGGGGAAAAATACCGTTCAAGCGAAGCAGTGGCTTGAAAAGTGTTATGGGGACTCCGCTCCATCAGAAACAACAATAAAACGTTGGTTTGCTGACTTCAAACGTGGTCGTAGAGACACCGATGATGCAGAACGCAGTGGACGTCCAAATGAGGCGGTAACACCAGAAAACATCAAAAAAATCCACAAAATCGTTTTGAATGATCGAAAAGTGAAGTTGCGTGAGTTAGCTGACATGGTAAAGATATCAAAAGAACGTGTTGGCTTTATATTGCATGAGCATTTGACTATGAGAAAGCTCTGCTCAAAGTGGGTGCCGCGTTTGCTCACTGTTCACCAAAAGCAAGAACGTGTTGATGTTTCTGAGTAGTGTTTGGCCATGTTTAAACGTAACAAACCGGAATTTTTGCGTCGATATGTGACAATGGATGAAACATGGATCCATCACTTCACTCCGGAATCAAAACGATCGTCATCTGAGTGGAGAGCAACTGGTGAACCTCGTCCAAAGCGACCAAAAGCACAACAATCGGCTGGAAAGGTTATGGCCTCGGTATTTTGGGATGTGCGTGGTGTAATATTCATCGACTATCTTGAGAAGGGAAATACCATCAACAGTGAATATTATATAGCGTTATTGGAGCGTTTGAAGGCCGAAATTGCAAAAAAACGACCGCATATGGCAAAGAAAAAAATTTTGTTTCATCAAGACAACGCACCGTGTCACAAGTCAATCAAAACAATGGCAAAACTACATGAATTGAACTTCGAATTGCTCCCAGATCTACCGTATTCGCCAGATTTGGCTCCCAGCGACTACTGGCTGTTCGTAGACTAAAACAAATTTTCAAATGTCGCATTCGATTATTCGTGCCGAGCGTTGAGCGTTTATTATTGACAGAGATGGAGTATCTGGATTATATTTGTGTGAAATGAACAAAAGAAGATTTTCAACGCTTGGAGCAAATAGAAAAAGCGGGACAATAATTTACTTTCCGATTTCGGGCGTTTCAAGACTAGATTCTTAAATTATTATAACCCCCTTCAAATCGGAAAGTACAGCAACCTCAATTTTATTTTTAATGAGCGTTAAACACGTACACACTGTGTCAAAAAGTAAGACACAAATTCACTTGTGCCGTTAGTTTTACTTTTTCAAGAAAATGCTGAAACATGTCGATTTTTGTTATTATCAAAAACATTTTAAGTAAAGGTTTTTGTTACAAATTTCAAAATAGCGGTAGTACGCCATTTTAGATCAAAGGGTAAAGTGTGATAGCTCATTTTAAAGTTCTTACTGAAAGGCATTGCTACGCCCAAGTTTCAGAAAATTTTGTCCATCCAGAATAAAATGACAGATTGTCAAAATATCTCGATTTTTTCCGTTTCAATAATTAATAACTTGTCAAATAACCCAAAAATCTAGCAGCCACTTTTTGAAGAAAATGAAAAAATGGAGATTTAGATGTGTTGCCTTCCCTATTTTATTGATACCAACTATTGTTAGTTGAAATTAAACTGTTGTTGTCAATTTATTGATGTTTCCTTAAGAAGCAAAAATAACTTCGACAAGCTAACATTGTGTTATGAATGGATAAAATTTTGTGAAACCTGGGCATTACAACGTATTCCAGCAAGAACTTTGAAATTAAAAAATCACACAAGTATTGTTTATATTTAAATTTTTTTTACAATAGCATCCTGACACCATCTTGGAATTTTAAACAGGAATCGCTAGCTTATAATGTTTCTGATAAAAAATAAAAATCGACCTGTTCGAACGTTTTTCTAAAAAAGTAAAAATAAGGAAGAGTTGGGCATTAATCGATTAAATTTCTTCAATCGACTGTAATCGACTAACGCGATGAATCGTATAAAACAATTGAATTAATAGTTAATCGTATGAAACGTCTAATGATTAAAGTAATTGTTAATTTAACTAAACGATGGATGGTCAAATCATTTTCTATTTCTTCGTGGTGACCAAGAACCGAAGAATTAGTATTATTCCGAAATTTCTTTTCTAACATAAATTATAATACAAGATGTGCATCGTAATGTCAAAATTATATTATATTTTTAATAAAATTTTCTTTCTGAGAAGGTTTGCAAATTAAAAAGTTGAACACTGTTCTTTAACCAATAAACGTCAAGTTATTAATTTGTCTTTAGAATATTTCACATCGTTCGATTTTCTCAGTACTAATGAACAGGTGTTTTAGATAAAAACAAAGTATTTAGTTGACGGCGCAATATGGTACTAATCTTTTAAGAATGCCAACTGTTAATGAATACTGTGGAAGTCCATAACAGGATTAAAAGTAAATATCACATTCAAATAGTTTTCAAAATGTACAGAAATAATAATATAGTTAATTGCCTCTGAACAACAATAAGTTGACATAGACATTGTCAAAGCATACAACAATAGGCAGCAAATTAAGTCCAAATCAACATATTACCTAGAAGAAGATGATGTGTACATATAAAAAAATTGAAACAGTGAAAAGCCAATTGTAGGATTACAAACTTTCTTGAAAAATTTTAGATGTAGAGGGTGATATAAATATACAACATAAGACGAGTTACATAATATCTTGATAGAATTGTAGGTAAATAGTGCTCCATAACGTGCTAAATAATTATGATTCTCATTTAATTGTTCAAAATAATTTTTGTTATGGTAGACAAATACTCCTAATTTTTAGATATAAATACTAGGAATGGTAAGAATTTTCTTACTAATAAATGTACTAGAATATGCTAAAGCGTAATATATGGACAAATCCTTAGAATTTGTTTCACACCTCGGTCTATCCTAGTAGATAGTTGAAATACCGAACGTACTGAGATATTTTGGAATATCCGAAGTCTCTCGCTGGCAACCAAAAACTAAGTTGAACTTAGTAAAAAGAAAATATAAAAAGCATTTACTGCTTTTTTACAAAAGGCACTTGTCTAGAAAGCATATCAACTATGTCATATTAAGGAAGTTTAAGAAAAGTGAGATTTTTGTTAATTTTCCAAATTTTTTACTGGAATAAGCCATCTTAGTTCAGAAGATAACTAAAATAAAGAAACTTTCTAACACAGTCTACTTGCACATAGAAAAGCCGCAGACACTTATATAAAGCAGTGCTGCTGTTATTTGAAAACAAAAAGCTGCAATAAGTATATTGAAAATGAAACGGCTAAGTTTACCTTAAGCAACGGCCGTACAGTTGCCCTGACCGGTAGTCATTTCCAGTCATTGATGAATTGGCTCTTGTAATTAATTTCATCGATAATCCTTTTCTTTAGTTACTTACTTCAGTCAGATTAGTTTGATCATTAACCGTTTGATGCAATTAACTTTTAATCGTTTCATGCAACTAATCGTGGATTATTTCATGTGATTATTTTAATTGTCAATTCTTTTTAATCCAATCATATTTTAAAATTAAACTTTATGATAACTGAAGTGTATTAATCCTAAAACAGTGGCAAGGAATTTGCAGTGTCTGCATTAAGTCCGTATACGTACTTACCTAAAATACATGAGGGTATCTTCGGGACAGTATTGCAACAATGGTGACGATTATTTAGTTGACGACACAAAACGCAAAAGAGATGATAACTCTGAAGTTTCCAAACCCAGCAAAAACACCAATGAGGTTGCCCGCAAGAAAAACAGCAGCACAGGTATGGATGAATTAAAATTGATGATGAAATTTAAGAACTTAGAGGCAAAAACAAAAGGTTAAACGAAATAGTTGAAGTATACAAGCAAAGTCTTAGAAATGGAAAAGAAGAGGTTGTGATAACAGGGTGCAAAGTAAATAACAGCGTAATTTTCTAAAAGGCACCTAAAAGTAAATATTAAAATAATTACACTTTTGGACAGAAATTGAATAGTAAAGACAAACAAAAATTTGAAAGGTACACAATTCCATATTGAAGATGACTACAGGAGTAACTTGGAAAACTAGCGATAATGGGAAGAAGAAGGAAAATTCAGTAAAAGTACAAAACAAAAAACTTCATATAAAGAAATAAAGTAAGTCTCTTAAAAGAAGCCAAAAAATTGCAACGAAAAGGACGGAACTATACAAATGACGAGAATGGCACTGACGAACACAACAACAACGGAAATAAAGAAAGATAACATTCAAAGGGAAAATAGGCAAACCAAAAAAGGAAGAAACAATAAAGAGCTTCATTAGAAAACTAAGAACAGCAAAATTTGATATCGTAGCGCCCAGTAAACAAAGCAAAGAGGAGCTGACGTAAGAGAAACTGAAGACTACATACTTATTCACACTGGGGAAGAAAACAGAAGGTTGGGAACGAACTTCGTTGTTAACAAAACTGTACAATAATGCAATAGTAAATTTGGAGTCAATCTCGGAAAGGAGGTATTTTTTGCAGTTACTAAGAAGGTACCACAAAATAATTTTGTTAAATTAATACATGTACCCACGGAAGAATCCAGTAGAGATGGAAAAGAAAAATGCTATGACGTATTAGAGAGTGAATACAGTAGTAGGTATATCAAGTGACGATAGAAAGAAATGTAAGACACTTTTATAAAACAGTTATAAATTATGATATACACAAGGGAGGGTGAAAGAATCATTGTTAGAATTAGAAAAAAGAAAGATACTTAAGATAGTCGTTGGTGGTGCATAGGTGAACAACATATCAAACCAAACCAAACATTGTAGATGTAGTTAAAGGGCAAAGAATTAGAAGCTTAAATCACGTGAAGAGAATTTTGTATGAAGAACAAATGTTATAAATATTCTTCGAGATAGTCTTCTTGCATCAGTCCGGCCTCGAGTGCAAAGCGAGGCAGTCGACCCGGTCTTCAGCGCGAGTGTAGTGCATCGGCGACGAATAGTACGGGCTCAACCAACAGCGCGGTAGTCGGGAGCTACCACCATCCCACCCTCCAGAGTCTGTGTATTGGCGGGCACAGGCCTGGCCCAATTTCCACCGCCAACGTGGCAACTTGAGGTCGCACTGCTGCATCATCCCACCCGACCGTCGGTCTTCAGGAATTGGGGAGCTTGAGGACCGCGACCGCCACACTTCCACCCCAACCCAAGATGCAGTAGATGGATCAACGGCCGCTCCACCACCAACCGGTGCCTGCGTAGGGGTGCGTAGGCCCGGCCACCATCATTCACTCATCTCAGCCTCTTCCGACCGGCCCGGGTAGCTACCGGGCCACGACTAACCCAATTCCTTTTCCCACCCAAACCCTTGAGCCCGAGGTTCATCAAGGTACCAATTCCACTGCGCCCGGAAATTCATCGCCTATCCACTATACTTCCCGCCAAATAACTTCCCGCTAATAATTCCCGGCACACCACACCCATCCAAACTCCTCCACGCCGCATTCCGCCATCACCCGCCACACTGTTCTCACTAGGGTTTTCCGTGGTTTCCCTAGTGGTGAAGGCAAATGCCGGAACAGTTTCTGCACTAGTCCACGGCACACTATGCACACCTAGACACCCACACATCACCTCTCTAACATATACACACTCTCACACCCCTCACTACACAATTCCAACACCGTTCTGAAAAGAACCGCCACATCGCGTTCCAAAATCGTCGTCACTGTGTGACGGCTCGCTGGCTGTCCTTGGGCATTCCACTCCATAATGGGTCACCGGCATCAGCGGGGATCCTGGAGGACCCTGCTTCCGGCCTACTCCACCGTCGCCACCAGAACACCATCGCCGTAGACGGGCGTGCGGACTGCTTGGTGCCTGACATGATGTCGACGACTACCCTCTTTTTCCAAATTCTCCAGCCATAGAGGAATTAAGTTTCCTAAATGGCAGCCACCTACGGTGGCATTTGCGTTGATTCTCTCTCTCTCTTTCTCTCTCTTCTTGCATTGAAGCAACTTTTAATAAGCGATGAGGTCAATTTTCATTCACGTGAATATGTAAAGAAGAAGACAGGAGAAACAGATCATACCACAAGAAATAGTTAATATAGCGGTAACGCAAATATTATCTGAGGATTGTTTTATCAACCTACTAGGAAACCTGTCGTCGCTTTCAAAGTCTCCTGATTTCTCGGCTCAAAATTCTATTCTGTGGGACAACTAAAAAAAAAGTATTGACTTAAATATTCTACAAAGCATTATTTACAGTTTATTTTAAGATTGCAAAAATGAATTGAAGAAGCGCTTACTACTACTTGATTTTATTCAACGCTCATCTGTGGCTGGTTAGCCTTTCGACGCCGAGCCTCCCAGTAAAGACATGATATAGTACGGAGAGAGATATCCACCAGTTCGGGACAAGTTTGCATGTGTTGCCTGTCCATTCTACCAGAGGTGCAGAGTAGAGAGATATCAGAATCCGCTAGCCCAATGCAGTGAATATGTGCCTGAAGGTAGTCGTGACCGGTTAGAGTACGAAACTCCGCCAGAGCCTCTGATTTGCACAAAATCGGTCCTGATGTAACGAGACACTCCCTTGGCTTTCCGCGGCTGATTTTTCGTAGATATTCATTAGCTAATTGATTTTGTTGTCTACGCTATTTCTTGATAAGCCCATTGACACAAGACTGTTTGGTTGCTATATGTGGGCTTCTAACTTGACTAACTGGTCAGCTCTTTTGTTACCAGGAACTCCAACATAGCTTGGGATTTATTGTACAGCAGTTGTATGTATCACAAATAGTAGGTCTCTGTATCGCATTGTGCGGGAGCAATCAGTTTGGGAGTTGTTGGATAAAGCAAGAATCGCAGCCTGAGAATCTACTAAAAACACTGCTTTTGTTATGCCGTGAATTAGTGCTTTTAGTCTTTGGGCTGCTTGATCGACTGCAGCAATTTCTCAATCACAATGACTTGAATGCTTGCCAACTGTTACATAATCTTCAAAATAGCTGGAATAGAAAGCCTGCTCCAGTACCACCAGATCCAGAAATGGAAGACCCGCCAGTATAAATGTGGAGCCACTCATCTGCTGGGTAGAGATTGGATATGGTTGACAGTGCGTATTGCTGCAGTTTGACTGAAGGCACGTTGACTTATTTATCTAACTGATAATAGCGTAACGTTTTATTAAAAAAAATTTAGTTTTAATATTTATTTAAACTAAGTGTATTACAACTTATTTCTCATATTTATTTTTATTAAATGTATTTATTTCTATGTGTACAGAATAATTTATTTATATCACTAACTACACATTTATTTCGTTCGTAACTACGAGCTTGTTTACTGCCGAACTACTGCGTAACTGGAGGCTCTCCTCCCGCTGGAGTATGTACATCGTTTCCTTGTTTCTCTCGATGAGCCTAAAAGGTTTGCACCTTTTCTCACATATTCGACGGTCAAAACGACTGGACAGTTCGAAACTTCTCTAGTGCATACGATTAGTCACGCGTTACAGTAGTATTTCAAAAACTCTATGGTACATTTGAAGGGGTTCTGGGGTTTCTAGATTTATGCCGTGTTTTTGACAAAGCGAGTCTACATACTTGAAAAGAAAGGATTGGGTTTCTAAGCGAGTGCTAGCGTCTTGGTAGTTTTGCCAATAGCGCTGTTCCACTCTTCTGGATCTTTCCCAGAATTTGAGAGTAATCTTTTATGTTCGGGCCTCTAGAGGTTCTATGAATTGAATTGAAGTTGACTTAGCTCCTCCAGGAATTATTCTTAATGGATTATTTTGCATTTTTTCTAGTTTTTCTAGGTTACTTCGGCTGGAAAGGGATACTATTTTACTGGCATATTCGAGGGTTGGTCTGACATATGTTTTATATGCAGTGGCCAATACGCCCTGTGTTGCCCCCCATTTGGTAGCTGTAAGTCTTTTTGAAAAGTTATTTCGTTTGCTGGCCCGGTCAACTGTACTATTCATGTGACCTGATCATGTTAATTAAGTATCAACGGAAACTCCAAGATATTTTGAAAGGTTAGTTCTCTCTAAATCTACATCGTTGTATGCTATACTCAACTTTGGAGTTTTAGTGGACATCGTGAACAGTTGGAAAACTGTTTTATCGAGGTTTTGACTTCTTCCATTGCAGCATTAATAGCTTTCTCTAAACTTTTTATATTACTACTTGTAGCCCACAGAATGACGTCGTCAGCATGCTGTAAACACGAAACTCTTGGAATGCTTTCAATGGCATTTTTTAAGTCGTCGATCATTATATTGAATAGCAGGCAGCTTAAACTTGCTCGCTATGAAAGACCCTGAGGCAACTGTCTAAAGAACGATGTCTTTGAAATTTGGTGCGAATAAAACGTTGCGAAAGAGAATGTTTGATCCTAGCATGTTACATGGTTGTTTAGCTTGTGAATCAGCATGGAGCGCCAGAGTTTATCATAAGCTGCTTTGAAATCAATAAGGACAGCAAGGGGAGATAGTTTGTGGTGAAAACCGTCTTTAACGAACTGAGTAAATTTTACTAGTTGATCAGTAGTAGACCGATGCTGACGAAACTCTGCATGGTTGTCACTTATGGCGGCTTTAAATTCCAAGTACTTTCTGAGCCGTACCTCTACCATTTTTTCTGCAACTTTGCAGCATATGCTAGTGAGGGAGATTGGCGGAGAGTTGCTGAGACCATTGGGAGCTTTTTGTTTTTCAAAAGAAGTATTATCTTTGCTTTCTTCCATTGAGGGGAATATGTTTTTCCCAAGTAAGATTTACTAACTTGAGAAGAGTATTTTTAGGTGCTGCACCTAGGTGTTTTATAAATTCTGGAAAAATTTGGTCAGGTCCTGCAGATTTTCCATTTTCAGCGAATTAACCGCAAAGCCGAGTTCAGTTAATTGGAAAGGTTCGGTGAATAAATTGTGCATGTGAGAGTTCCTTTGCTTGACAGTATTTTCTTGACCTTGAATGAGATAGTCATCTTTCCTGAAATCAAGTTTGTCGATTAATGATCTGTATGCCGAGCGTTGTGATTAGATTATTTCGCTCTTTCAAGAGGCTTGCTTTTTCCTAAGGTCGACACAACTTTGAACGTTTAGCTTTTCTCCTTGCTATGCTTCTTGATTGTTTTAAGGGTGTCAGGGTGGAGTTCCAGAAAGGTTTGAACATTTTGACCTGTCCTTTTGGGACGCTTTCTGCAGCCGCTTTTAGTACTGCTTTAGTAAACCAAAGAAAACTTGGAACTGCTGTTTTTGAACCTTTCTGTCTTAGTTTTAAGTCTAGCGTCCGGTGTCCGCATCTTCCCACGGCGTCGCCTAACGTCAATTCTGCCCTAGACATCAGGAATGTACCATTGACAAGTTCGGGGCGCTCAGATGCCTTGAGAATGATAGAAAAATTGGATCTATTTGAATTTTTATGAGGTCAGAGTTGTCTATGAGTTCTTCTACGATATGGCCGGTTGCATTGGATGTAGAATAGCCAATCGTGTTGAGCCAGCTTTGAAGTCGCCAACAACTACTGTATTGCGATGTTGGGATAATGAAGCTTTATTAGGTGGATTGTATGGCCCTATTGCCTTAAAATACATACATGCAGTTTTGTGACTTTGTTGGCCATTTTGTTACTTCGCTAACGATTATGACAAAGGCAACTTGTTTTGAAAGGGTTAAAACAGTTCGTCAATTCATAGAATTGTAGGTATTGGTTGATATCTGGATTTTTCTTATTTGTAAGTTTACGATAGTTATTTATAAATTTAAATTGCACATGCTAATCTAAAAGTAGATAGAAGACTGTAATAACAATTTTACTTGTCACTCACGTGTCACATTTAAAATCGTATGAAGTATTACCAAAGATAAATGTTAAAACATTTTGTTTTTTAAAATATCCAATTAATTTGCTTGCTATTGAAAAACGTAACAAAAGGTCAAATTTGCATTTTACTTATTTTTATCTTACGTTGTTGACTGCTTTTTTCACCGTTAACCTTTGGCATTTCTTGTTTCCTATACTTTTACTTTTTTTTAAATTGCAAAGGTTTAACAAATATTTTAGTTGCATTTATCTAATTATAGCACCCACTTCAATGTAATTGATAATGTTTCAACTTATTTAAACATGTTATTTTAAAGGGGTACAAATTGCTTTGCCATTATATTTTCTCTAGGGAAGCAAAATCTCTAGGCTTCGGGTTAAGCAACTTAACGTGGGTTGCTAAATGAATATCAGAAGTAACATCCATTAGGTAAAATTAATTTCTAAATTAAGTTTTAATCATTGCCCGTGTTATTTTATGTTTACCTAAATATTTTCTGAACATCTTGTAATATTAGGTAGTATAAGTACATTTTTGATGAAGTTTCCAGTGTTTAAATAAGAATGAAGTTATCCTGGAAAGAGCACGGTTAAATTTCCGCTTTATAAATATATATCCAAATTATAATGATTTAAATTAATTGTCTTTCTACTAAAAAATTAATGTTTCTGGAGATTTTCATTTAAATCAACCTTAATTACTCCAATTTGTTTGCTCGTTTATTTTTGATCAAAACAAGGTTCGTAAATATATACTTAAACAATTACATTACAGTCTTAAAAGCTCCAACGATAATATTTTTGTCGAGATATCGATCCTAAATGGAACAACACTTCGAAAACGAGGTAATTCATTAACGAAGCCGTCTTCATACAGAAAAAAAACCCGTGTGTTTTGAGTGGATTTTCCCTTTGGGTAAATAAATGGTTTTATGAAAAAAGTATGTCTAGAATAGAATGCCTTAACGTAGGTATTAATATCATCTCTACATCATTCTGAAACGTAAGCACTTTATACATTTTTATGAAGTCATAAGTAGTATCTCGATTCCAAAACGCATTTACTAAAACGGCTGAGATAGGCGTTTGTTATTCTTTCCTGAAACAACAATACGGCTGTAGTAAGATGCCTTAGAAATACTTGGAGATCAAGTCGCAAATTGATTGTGCTATTTGAATGCATAGAGAAAATATATTGACTTCAATTTATCATGGAACGTTTAAAAAAACCTTGCAGTTCTGTGGTAGCATTCATAACAAACAGAAATACACCTTCTCGTTCTCTGTAGGGAATATGGTTATGTTTGTATATAAATAAACGAAGCTTTTTCTTTTAAAGGCAATATTATTCCTACCCATCCATTTATTTTCTAACTTGAACTAAATAATGCACTTTAAAGTTCTTATTTGAATGACGGAATGTTCTTGACTTGAACAGAATTAGAATATTAAAAAAACAAGTTTACGTTGAAGCTAAAAGTGACAACTTTTACAATCTCCGGCTTTTTCTAAAAGCTGTTTCAAAGCCGTCTTGATGTATAAACGTGAAAATTTAACATTTGCTCAGTGGAAACTAAACACTACTGGTGATGAGGTGTGGTAAAAAACTATCATCCGGCTAATGTACTACCAAGATGTTTCTTTTCTTACTGTCAACTTGTGTATCTTGGTTGAAAGTGTACTTTTTCTGCCAAAAAAAACTTTCAGTTTAGTTTTTAGTTTCTGTTTTTCATGTAATACACTGATGTATCTAGACAGTTTGGGGTCGGAAACTAATATTTTTGATAGGCACAATTTAATAAACCTTAATAAACAGAATCATTAGTGCGTAAAAATGGACGCAGTAGAAACACATCTGGATTGTCTTGAGTACTAGTATAAAAAAATAAATAAGTATGTACTTACTTAATAATGCTTTCGATTTAAAAAAATATTTTAGGAATTCTCACCCTTGTCCTCACTATAAAATGAGATTTAATCTCAAGCAATATTTACAAAAATCGAGAGGGACATGAATACAAGTGAGGACATACAAGCTGAAAACTTTTTTAGTTTACATACGTATTAGTGTTGGAAACAGCAGTGCAATAATGACAAGATGTGCACTGGCTTTATCTGGAACGTTTGACTTTATAAATCCTTTCATCTAAAAAGAACTTGATACTCTCCGTTTTTATCCATATCAGCTATTACCTCGGCTACATAATTATACATATCAATGTGTCAAAACACAATTTCCTTTTATGAAATTTTACTTCAAGTCTTGAAAACCTAAAAATGTTATTGATTCATCAAACGAGTTTTCTTTTGCACATTTCTTTCGTTCTAGCTCTTGGCTTCTATCTATGCTTTTCTTTACTAAAAAAATTAGTAAGTAGGTATAAAAAAAACAATTTCATTAATATTTGTTCAATGAGCAGAAGTTCATTATATTAATAAATTTATTTTTATTGTAATGAGAACAATCCATAAATATAATTAATGTATTAATTGAATTAATAACGACTTTCATTAATATCATCAACTGATTGATTATATGAATATAATATTTTACATTCAGGTAATGAATTTATTTAATACATTTATGCAAAAATGTACACTAACGCTATAAATTAATTAATTATATTAATGTAAGACTTGAAATTTAAATAATAATTAGTTCATTGTATATACGAATAACTGTACTACATTTATATTATATTATGTTCATACACTACTGCTTAGGAAAACAATAAATCGATTTATTGTATTGAAGGATAAATATACAGGGTGCTTATTACTTTAAATGTTCCCTGTTATATAACTTTTTAAATTTCTGAGCAAATAAAAGTTTAAGTAGGATTAAGTACCTTATTACTGCAGCCAAGTGTTATACACTGCCCAACAAATGAAGTGGTACACTTAGAATTTGGATCTACTTCAAGTTGCCCATTTCAATAATTCAAACGTTACCAATTTTCTCAATACCTGTAATTTGTACAGGGTGATAACCAAAATCTATCTTTTTTAATGACATACTAATACTAATAAATGTAACTTGACTGACAAAATTATCGAAACTTGACATTTACTTTCACACAATAGCAAAATACGTTCGCTATAAATTGTTGTTTTGTTTCTTGTTCTACTGTTTTCATTTCTTGAGATATTGAAGGCCTAAAGTATTTTTTGAAAAATTGCCTTGTAACGGGAAAAAGCCGAAAAAGAGGCCTAATGCCCGTTACGGATGTCGGAAGATGTTCAATTTCGTAACTCAAGTCGAAGACGGGGTAGTCCTAGCTAAACTTACCTTAACGAAAAAAAAAGAAAGCTTACAGAACCAAAAACTCTTGACAAGTTCAAAAGATATTCAAACTTAAGGGTGCCAGAAGCTGAAGGTCATAGGGAACCCACGGCCAGAATTATAAATAATTAAACGAAGAATATATTTTTAAAAACTTTATTTTAGTTTAACCAGAATTTTAAAAGCACAACTGATATAGACTCTGCTTAGATTGAAGATTAACTCTAAATATGTTACAACACTTTTAATATTTATATGAAAATGATAAATGACGTAGTCTTACGCATTAAGATTTGGTATGATAAAAATAACAAAAAAAATGTACAAGGAAAACCACAAGTAATGAAGCAGCTACGAAAACCACAATTATTACTAACATCAAAAAGTACAATGACTGTGTTACTATGAATAATTACTAATAACTGATAACATTTTAATAATAAGTAAAATCATGAAATGTATATAAGATAATTTAGAAATAAGTATTCTTCATCTATAAATTATGGATATCGTAACTGCAGTTCATGCAGCTTCTCGTGAACCAACACCCTGTATATGGGTCCCATACCGAACAACACCCTGTATACAAGTGGCTCTATAAAATATCACCCTGTATACAGATAACTTTAGGAAACGTTTGCAATGAACACATCACTTTTTAAATATAATCTTGCAATAAAACTTAACGCTTTGAACTCTTTAATTTAAACCCTTAAAATTTTAACAAAGGAGTCAAACTAATACTCCCTTTTACTTACCAAAACGATATAAATTAGACAGAATAATAAATTTCAGAAATTTTACTGGTCCTTCTGGTGCTTCATCTGACAGCTTACGTTGTTAAACAACAACCC
>VTPC01006672.1:11861-38382 GCA_011009095.1 Ignelater luminosus | reverse complement strand
ATTGGTTAGATCTAGTGAGCTTAGAAATTTTACCCCATTAAATTTTTGTAATAATTCCTTCATTGCCGGCGGTGACTTGCAATCGGACATTAAAATTTTGTTTAACCAAAGCAAAGTCGTACAGAGCCGTCTGGCTTGCTTGTCAGAAAAGGGAGAGTCTGATCTCTCAATTACATTCGCCTCCAACACGCGTTTTTTGTTCTTATTATTTGGAAAATTGCTTTTATCTTCACTCGCCATAGTTTTTTTCTTTCCAATCTCAGTTCCATGAGCTAGTTAAATTTATCGTTGTTCCCTCTATAATATTAGACTATAAACACTTTCTAGCTATCCTGTATTTTTAGTTCCTCATATAATCGTTTTTATATTCTCAATAACTACTTTAATCAACCACGTGTTACTCGCTTCCGACCCTACGCTGGGCGCCATTTTTGTTACAGGTAACTGTTTTACTTTTTTTACTGTTTTACTAAATAAAAGTAATTCAATCAATCACGTGGTTTTAAAAAAATTTATTGAAATCAAGTCACTGCTGCCCAGCATTAATTATGTTAGGCGAATTGCCGATACTTTTATTTCAGGGCTGGTCAGGTCACTTACAATAATTTCTTTAACTTTAAATTAATCCCCCCTTAATTACAGAAGAACAAAATTATTGAAAGCTATAACTGTATCAATGAACGCATCATCACAGCAAAGATAAAACTAGAAAAAAGAAACGCAACAATAATAGCCGTCTATACCCTCAAAGAAGGAAAGACTGGCGAATTCTACGAACAACTACGAAGAATAATTAACAGAATAAATGTGACAGATTAGATCAATAATAGATTATGTTATCGTAAATCAAAAACTAGGAAGGCAGGTCATAGACACCAGAGCCTACAGAGGTCAAGATATAGGCTCAGATCACTTTCTGGTAGTGTCAACAGTTAAAACGTACACAAAATGGTGAAAAACCCCAAAATCGAATATACAAAAAACAGAGGATCAAGTCTACAAAATATATTTACTTAAAGAAGAAAGTATACGTAATCTGTACCAGAAAAGACTAGATAGAGAACCGCAATAACAGAAACAACGGAGAACATAGAAACAGAATGTGAAATCTTAAAAAAGCAGTTTTAAAAATAGCAGACAAAGCAATAGGTAGGAAAAGAAGATACAGGAAAAGAATATGACTAAGAAAATGGACACCAGAATTAGAGAATGCAATACAAGATAAACGAGTAACCTATCAGAAATACATTAATAATTCAACAGACAAGAATAAAGAGGATTATAGGCTTCATCACCAATATGGAAGATGTGCATGGACGACAAGCCATAGCAGACAAGGTCATGAGAACATTAAATAAAGATAAAAAAGATATCTTACAGATAAACCCCCATAAATGAACAAGGCTGGATAAAACATTATAAGGAAACGCCGAAGAAAGAAATACAGAACCAAATAACAGCAGAGGATTGAATGATTTAAAGTTGATCGAATCGACGAAAGCATTGGTAGCTGCAAAAAATAGAAAAGCCGCAGGGCTGGATGGCATAAACGCAGAGCGGCCCAATACTCCTGAATAGTAAAATTCCAAAAGACTGGCAGACAGCTAAAGTAATATCCA
Organism: Ignelater luminosus; assembly: GCA_011009095.1. Classification (NCBI taxonomy): domain Eukaryota; kingdom Metazoa; phylum Arthropoda; class Insecta; order Coleoptera; family Elateridae; genus Ignelater; species Ignelater luminosus. The sequence continues at coordinate 36,763 of VTPC01006672.1, read as the reverse complement.
TATTTAAAAAAGGAAAATTAAAACAATAATGGAAAGAGTAATATCAGAGAAACAAATAGGCTTTAGAAAGGGCAGATCGACAATAGATGGTGTATTCACGATACAACAAATAATAGAAAAGCGAAGAGAATTTAATAGATAACCTGAACAAGAAGTACCTATGGAACATTATGGAAAAAATAGAATACCCAAAACATCTCATTAATGCACTTGAAAGCTTATACACAGACACAAAAATAAAATTAGGGTTAAATAGAAGAAGAGATAAAAATAAATAAAACAGTAAAACAGGGCTGCAGTATCTCTCCGGCCCTTTTAAATATTTATATTGACGACATAATGAAAAAATGGAAACGAACAAATGACGAAGAGATACCTCTAGACAAAGAGACTATCTTTAACTTTCTCCTTCATGCAGACGATATAATTTTAATGGCCACAACAGAAAATCAACTACAAAATGGTAGCTATCAATTGCAAAAGATTTGCGAAGAAGCTGAAATGAAAGTTTCAGCGGAGAAAACCAAAACAATGGCCTTCCTAAAAAAATATCCAATAAGAACAAAAATAGCTGTTAATGAAAGGACGATAGAACATGTCAATCACTTTAAATATCTAGGCTGCGAACTAACATATAGAAATAATAATGCAAATATAGAACAAAAACTAATTAAGTTCAATCACATATGTGGAACAATAAGCTGACACCTCAAAAACGCAGCTAAAATTCTACAAAACAGTACCAACCTTCACGTATGGAAGCAAAACTTGGACAACAAGTAAACAACAGGAAACGCGAATACAAACACAAGAAATGAAATGTCTTAGAAGACTGAAAGGATGTATGAAGCAAGATTGATTACGAAACGAAGACGTAAGAGACAAACTACAGATATACAACCTAAACCAAAAATAGAAGAAAACAGAAAGAAATGGAAAGAACATCTGGATAGAATGGACGAAAATCGACTCCCACTGAAAGCTGCAAGGGAAAAAGAGACATAGAAGACCACTTAAAAGATGGGACCTTAACTGACTAAACTGCCTAAAACTGGAAGCGAAGAAGAAGAATAAGAGAAGAACCCGTTACAAACCGTAAGTGTATATTATTATCCTTGAGAAATCACCTTATGGGCGATAGAAATGGTCGGAAGCCAGGCTTGGACCAAAGAAAGATAAACAGACTCTTTAATCTTTAATTATGTGGAACAAAATCTGGGGAGATTGTCAAACGGTACAATCAAATGAAGATCCTTGAAAGATACTTATTTTCATTATTATCAGTTGCCAATGTAGCAGGTATACGGTTAAGAACAAAGACTCAAATAGTTAGATGCTTCGTCAGTTAACTTTTTCAAAGAAATAATCAAGAACGGATTTTCTTTATAAAAGCGCGGGTCAGCTTTTTAGTAGGGTTTTCACGTGGCCATTCGGGCCCCTCAGGCTGTTAGGGTTACTTGGGCCCTTCGGACCTCTCGAACCTGTCGAGATTATTGGATCGGTCGGGCTTGTCGGGTCCTTATTTTTTTTACTGATTCGAATCGGACGATTTTCGTACTGCAGCAGACCGAAATCTTTTTGGTACTGACTCGGACAGGTTATTTTCATACTTAACCGAAAAGGATGCTTTCCGTACTGCAGAGTAGACGGGGCGGGTTTCAGTTTAAAAATCTATTCGGATTCTCGGTTCTCTCGTTCATTCTTGTCAGGCCTTTCGAGCATGTTGAGCCGTTGGTGCCTGTCGGGCCGATCAAGAAGTTACCAGGTTTTTATATTATATTAAAGCTAGGTAATGCCCCCTTTGTTTACTAATGCTGTTGTTGTGTTGGTCTTTGAAGTAAGTCTGCTTCTCTCAGAGATTTAAGTGCATTTCAGTATCTTCTGGTTGGTGCGTCAAGTAGTATAAAGCTACTAGACTAATTACCAATGTCTAATCACTTTGTTTACTACTCTCGTTTTTTTGTCGCTGTGAGACAGAGGTATTATTTATTGTTTTCTTTTTCTTTTAATCAAAATAAACATTCGATCCTGGTTTCTATAAACATCCAAGAAAACGAAAAGTACATAAAATGTGTTAAAGTAGATCAAGAAGTGAGAGTCGAACATAAAACTAAAGCAAAAAGAAAGAACCAAAAGAAAATATCCCGCTAATTGAAATAATTGCATTCGAAAATTGGTATGATTAAATGCTGAGATAAAAGAGTACCACAAATTTGTTCCAATATTCTGAATCTAATACATGCTGCGGTAAATCGATTGATTAATGGAGAAAATCTTTAATTGGATACGTACGATTGTTAAATAAAGATTATAACAGGTTTTCAGATTGGAGTGTAAATCCATTTATTCTTATTAAAACAATGATAATAAATAATTCTAAATAAAGTTTCACATAAAATATAAAGTAAGGTTATACTTAATATACATACTTCATTCATATCCCTGGGGTAGCGCGGTGAGTTGTATATACATAATTTAACAAGCTAAGATTAGTTAATTTAAACTATAACACCAATATATTTGCAAATCGATACTGACAGTAAACATATTAAACTCAAGGTAAATTATTTCAAAACCACAAGCTAGTAGGTGTAACCTAAAGATAAGATAAACTTTGCACGATAATTATCTTGAAGTGACAACAAACTGTATATCTCCTTTTTTTTCCTCGTTCACTACAACAAAAACATAACTTACGATGCATAAGTGTTAACTGTGAAAAGTGAAGTAACGAAAACAGCTTTTATATGGGTTAAGTGGAAAAATGTGTAAATGGAAAACCGGAATTTTAAAGCTTTAAATAAATTTTAATGGCTTTTAGAATGTCTAAACGCAACAAGAATCAATGAAAGTTTTTGATTTATTTAACGTAATACAATCGGCCTCCTCATAATATTAAGAGTGTATATAAATAAATAATTCAATAAACTATTTCGCATACAATGGTAGCCTAAATTTGGGCGGTTATGAGGTTACGACCTAGAAACACCCATAATGAAAAAATTATTCTCACGGGTGAATTTGAACCAGAATAGTAATCGTTTCGCGTTTGAAAATTTATAGAGTAAAATTATACAGATATCCCTAACATTTCAATTAATCATTTTCTTGCGATTCTGACAGCTTTAAAAACTATAAATTCCATATACGTAATTTTGTATTACGTTTAACGCGTATCGAATAATAAATATTTGAAAATGTTACTAACAGGAACTGAGATAAAGTTTTACAATGCCAGAACAGGATATTATAAAATAAAAACAACATTGGTCATTTCAGTTTTTGTAGGACACGCATTCTATCCTTAACTGTAACTTACGCTATATATTAAATCACTGTCGTAAATAAAACATTGCCGCAAAACCAGATCCAAGTTTAACACTTAGACTAAAATCATTAATCTAATCGACTGACTTTTCACAATTCATTCAACCATCCATTAAAGTCGCCGTTGAAAAAAAAAGAAACAAGAACACCAACCGCATCAAGGCGAAACGAGTAAGACGTTGATGGCCCTTTTTCAGCGGCGCATTAGTAGAGATGCAAATGAGCGGTCACGGTGCGGGATTCTATTCTATGCCTTGAAATTTGCGCTAAAGAGACGTCTGTAAATAAAAATATACGACAATATACTTCGCAAACAAGAGAACAAAGGCAGACAAGCGCAGGTCGTGATGAATGGGAAGTCGCCCAACCTGCACCTCCACGACGCCAGATCAACAGATCGGATCACGAAGATAAAACCTAACCGACCGATTCTGAAAACCACATGGTAGTTCGAGGAAGGAAACTTCATGCTATATTTGTAACAAAATCTTTTAACAAACAGTGCCGCCTTGATTCGGTTCGATTTTCAATTTTCAGTAATTTGTCTGAATGTGTTTATGTAAATCTGTAATTTTAACGAGGACTACAACAGTTATAAAAAAAATCTTGAAAAAAATAGTCTCTGGAACATTTTAATTGATTAATTTTACTCTTGCTAGACTACGTAGAAATTGCATTAATATTCTAACATTGATGAAATGATGCTAAAATGGTAATGAACTGCAACAAATCCGAGTAAACATTAAAATTACCCTAATGATCAGTATAATAAGATTTTCAAAATGTCTTTGAACTTCTACTATTTCATGAGACTTACCTTATTAATGCCCGGTGTAAATAAACTACTTTCTGACAAATCTGTCTTATTCTCAATTATAATAAACATCCGCTCAGGTGACGTAGCGGTGACTGCCGCCAGGCCAAATTGAATAATACAATACAATACAGTATACATTGAAACCTAAAACTTCAGATTTCTAACATGATTTTCGTAATGTTCTATGTATGGAAAGTTTCAAATTTGTACCGTCTTTGAATAAAATTGCTTGTGATGATGCCGTTTGTTATCTTATGTACTATTTTAAAGCGTTTTGTTTTCTGCAAACCTTACAGTGCTCTATACATTATACCATTAATTTATTACAAAGGAAAAGGTTACAGGAAAGAACTATCCTGAACATTTGTTCAGCCAAAACCAAGTTTCCGCCAAGTCAACAGGTTCTACTAGTAATCTCTTTTGTATGCTATAGTCTTTTTAAACAGCTTGAGATGCTTTCTGTTTTTCTATAAGAAATTCTGATACCTTCTAAATATTTCAAGATTGTTCAGTCTTATGCTTAACTAATAATAAATAAAATTGAATTTATTGTTGTACTGTACTAACTTCCATGCCATTCTATGTATCGTAAATATTATGGTGCCGGTGTCAGCTGCTTGTGAACCCAAAAGTGTAGATTGCAGGAGTTGCAGGACCTTGCATTCTTGGCACATACGCGTGAAAAGTCTTTGAGATTCTGATGACATTTTGGTTTTGCAATTCCAAAATTTGTATCCGCAGTAATAATCAGTAGGGCACAGTTTCCAAATTAACAGCACCTCTGACAAAAATTGATAACAAATTCAAATTTTGTACAACGTCACAGGTTGGAGAGATGAAAGAAGGATAATAAATTGAGGAAAAAAATATCTTCTTCATCTCAAAATTATTATTCATACATGCTTGAAGGAGTAAGGATACTTTTTATCGTCGTTTTTTGTTGTTTGACATTTGTCGTTAAAGGATTCTCAAAGCTCTACCGACCTAGCAGGCTGTGCGTCTTTTGCTTCAATACGAACTCTCCTATCTTCTTCAAATCTTCTTCTACTTCTTTCCTCCATCTCAACTTTGGCCTTCCTTTTTTTCTTGTTCCTCCTATAGTGTGTTCCAATACTGCCTTGGCCTCCCTTCGCTGTACCATCCTTTCTGTGTGCCCTGCTCACCTTAGCCTCTGCACTTTAATTACACTTACTACGTCCGGTTCGGTATACAAGTCCTTATTTATTCATTAGATTTTCTTCCCCATCTTTCCCCTACCCTTTTCCGCAATAGATTTTTCTAAGAATCTTTCGTTCCTATGTCCCCAATTGTTTTTGTTCTAATTTTCTCATTGTCCATGTTTCACTCGCGTATGTCACTATTGGTCTGATAACTGTTTTGTACACTCTTACTTTCACTGTTTGCGAACATGTTTTTGAACTTAGCACATTGTTTAACGCATACACACATTTGTTCGCCGCCACTAATCTTGCTTGTATTTCTTCTGGAACATTTAATCTTCTTGTAAATATGGCTCCAAGGTATGTGAGCCTGTCTACCTCTTGGAATTTATATTCTCTACCTTCTCCCATCCTAATCCTTAAATTTTTCCTCTGTTCATGTCTTATACTTCATCTTACTTTCGTTAATTTTTAAGTCCATTTTCCATGCTGACTTCTCTAGCCTTTTTTGACCTTCATTTACGGAAACTACATTGATATTCTCCTACTACTTTTTCCATTGCATCTTTTAATTTATTTTTTATGCACATTGCCAAAATTTTGTATGCTGCATTAAATAGTGCTATACCTCTACAGTTTTTGCAATCCGCTTTTGTATCCTTCTTATGCAGTAGGCATATCACTGCACTGTTCCATTCTTGAGGCATTTCTTCTTTTAGCCATACCTTTCTTATTAGGCATTGTAAGCAGTTCTCTAGTTCTTCACCCCCTTATTTAAACAGTCTGCTGTCAAATCACCTTTACTAAGACTTTTGTTATTTTTTAAATTTTCTATTATTTCTTTTATCTCGTTTGCGTCTGGTGGCTGTTCATCGTTTTCAGTGTGCTCCTCTTCTAAGACTTCTTCTTGATTATTATATTCTCCAACGTCTTCTTCTTCCATATTATACAAAATGATGAACAGTAAAAGTTTTGTTGTTGCTTTGGCTATTTGTTTTTCTTCACGAGTAAAGGCTAATGCATTGATAACTATCGAGAAAGTTTTCCTAGAAGGAAAGGCGAGCAAAAGTTCCTTAGTTTCCATGTTATCTTTAATTACATTTTTTGTTCAGGCAGGTCCAAATTCATCCTTTGTCCCCCAATTGTGTATTTGTCAGTTAATTCTTTTCTAGCATCAAGGAATCTGTAATTACGCAATTACTACACTTTTCGTTTCATGTACTCATTGTTCAGATCTATCTTCTGTTGCATTCAATTTATTCTTTAGTATAAACATAAGGGTAATCAAGACGAGTGTGATAGGATGACTAACAAAATACCATTCATCAATTAGATGTATGTACTTATTTGTTGATAAATACTTGATTTTATTCTAACAGAAATTTAGTTCTAAATTCAGCTCCCCTATACAAAGCTCTACTTCTAATTTTCGACAAAATAAATTAACTATTTACAAAAGGGTTTGAAATTATATGATAATAATAACAATTCACTCAACAAAAAATATCCTTTTTGTCAATTTCTATGCTTATTTTGATCAAATTGTCTATATTACTATATTCTGCAATGATTAATTATACACAAGTTTTCTTACAGGTTATATGTTATCTAAGATCGTACCTTGGCCTTTTTAGAGCAAGCCGTACGCAAAAAGTCATACTATACATTTTGAATCTAACATTTATACCTACCGAAGATAACATTTTTAGGTGCACATCTAGAAATTCCGCAGTTTGCTTCATCATACAATAATTTTAGGTGTGTGGAAAGGAATTTAAGACAAAATGGACAATTTGTAAGGCTTAGAATTTGTATGCGATAAGCCACAAATGAAGAAAAAGAATTGGAAATAATTTAATCGGATTACCAAAATTCCCGCTTGCCAGTTGAAAAACAATTGTCAAGACTGTTGAAATCTGCGAATAGTCTGCTCATAATATTACAGTAAACACCTTTGATCCTTATCATGTTCTACTAGTACAGCATCTGAGAAAAAATGATTATGCACATAGAACTCGTTATTATATCAGTTTTTAAGAAATTAGCTGACTTCTTAGCCGCAGTCTTTAAAGTATGTGTTGTTTGCTGATGAAGCAACATTCAGTAATAATTGGTCCCATAACTACTATGTTACTAGGTCTAATAGCGTCCTTACTGGATGAAGCAAGCCCATTTTCAGAGTTTTTAGTGTAAATGTGTGATGTATACTTGACGCTTTCATCATAGGTTTATATTATTTTTGAATTTGATCTTCTTGCTGAAACCGCAAGCACAAGTAGTGAGTGATTCGCCCAACGAACCTTTAGAAACATTTAGCGAATCAGGATCGGAGTAATTTCCAACAGACACAGGTACCTATCTATTTTTGATTATATTCATAATATTATGTTTTACGTTTGAGTTGGTTTAGTCACCGAGTCATCTATATTTATATTTTTCCTAACTTTGAAAGTGTAAACGATAGAGTTTCTAAATACTCGTGTAGATAAATAATCAATTTATTATTAAGCATTTTCTAAATAGAATCATACACATTTTAGTTTTTATCTTTTCAGACGACTCATCAGAAGATGACTACCCATTTCGTATAAAAAAAGCTAAGCTGCAACTTCAAGCAAAAACAGCATTAATAAGTAAAGGAAATGGTTCACAATCTATTTTACAACCAGACATTGAAACTGACAGGAAAATGAAACTCTAGAAGCTGCAAAAGAAATCCATGAGGAAGAACTTGAACTAGTTGATTTTCCAGAAATAGGTAGAGCCTTTTAGCTAATGTACTTTCCCTGTATCATTATTTTTTTTTATGTTTGTAGAAGAACATCTAGAACAAGAGTCACTTGTTGAGGGAATAAAGAAATCCAGAAACAAAATCTTATCCTAATACATGAAAACGTAAGGCTTATTCAAAGAATATTATTCCTTGGATGCTGATCAAAAAAATATCTATTTGTTTGTCATTATGGAACCATTTGTTGTTAAGCAGGCTGCTGGTGTTCTTAAGAATGGGCAAAAGTTCTTTAGATGTTTTCTTAAAATAGATGAAGAACGTCAACAGGTCTGTAAGGAAGCAGTCAATGTTAAATGTCGGACAAAAAGCTTGATTTGATCAGAAACCAAATATCTGATGGTAGGTCAGCTCCTAAGTACGATAAAAGAAGTCGTTATGATAACAGACCTAATTCCACCCCTGAAACATAACGTAATCTGGTTCAAGATCACATTTAAGTACTTCCCCTGTGAAATGTCTCATTATTTAAGACACAAAAATACAAATTGATTGTACCCTTCTGTTTGTCTATCCGTTAAGGAAATGTATAATTTATATCAAGAGAAATGTGCAAACAAAAATATTACCCCATTGTCTAGCACCACATACAGACGTATTTTAGTCAAATATTATAAATATGTGATGTAGGAACCAATGATGAGCATATTGCAAAATTTAAATGAACTTTTGAAAAACAGAAAAGTATTGCAAAGCACAATGAAAGAATATTGTATTTTACTTTCGAATTGCAGAAACCACTTCTCTTGGCCAAAATTTCAACCAGCATATATTTCTACTTACGACAAGTATGGCTGTATAATCTAGCAATTCATTTAATTTCTACAAAACAGCCTGATGGCAAAGGCTAATTTCATATATGAACAGAAAATAAAGATCATAGGCCCGAAGAAACTAATAGTTCAATTTTGGATTTTTTACACAATATTAATAAGGCAATACATGGAGTGATTTAGCTGGAGGTTAGAATTAAAATTTCTATATTGTGTGCTTATGGCATTTCTTGATCAGGTCTGGTGTGTTTAGGAAAAATCATCATAAATTCCCCGAGGCAGGTCGCACCTTCATGGACATCTTTTGGTTTTTATGTAATTTGATCCAGCTTGAAAAAATACTTCCCGAAAAAGGTTTTAATTCATTTTTTCCAGCTTTTTCTTACCTTTTCTTAGAATTAGAGGCTAATTTTCAAAGAGGTTATCATTTTGCCAAGTAGTATGACATATAGAAATAAGTAAAATATATTATGTTAGCTCTACAGGCGTAGCAGGCCCATGGCTTGGTTCACAATTTTTCTCCATTCGTTTTTGTTCCCCGTTTTCTCTTCCCACTGGGTTAAATTTAATTCTCTTATATCTGAGCGTACCTCTTCTTTTCATCTTAATTTTGGCCTCCCACGTCTCTTTTTATCACCCACTCTGCTTCCAAACACTTTCCTCGTTCTGCGGTTTAAGTGCATTCTCATTATATGCCCCAATCATCTAAATCTTTGCGCTTTCACTACCCCTACATTAATGTTAGGTTTACCATATAACTTTGCTAACTCATGGTTCGTTCTTCTTATCCATCTGTCTTCCACCTTTTTCCCTACAAAAATCTTCATCAGCACTTTCCTTTGCCACATACACAGTTTATTTTGTTCTCTTATTCCCATTGTCCACATTTCACTCCCATAGGCAACTGTTGGCCTGATTATTGATTTATGCATGAGTACTTTAAGCCCTTTTGATATTGATTTATTTTTAAGCACCCTGTTTAATGCACCAACACATCGATTACCTGCCATTAACATTTCGTCTAGTTCTTCTTGTATCCCTGGTTTTTTAGTAAAAACGACTCAACTTCATCAAAGTTATACTTCTTCCCGCCTTCTATTGTTATTTCAATTTCTTTATTTCTTTCAAACTCATGATCTGTCCATGTCATAAATTCTGTCTTATCTTGATTTATCTCTAAACCCACCTTTGTGGCTTCAAGTACCAGACTAGCAAACACATTCTGAAGTTCTTGCCTACTTCTTGTTAAAATAACTTAGTCATATACAAAAGCCAGACGTTGGTGGCGCTTATGGTATATTATGCCGGATCTATTTATATTGGCTTCTCTTGTTACCTTTTCCAAGCGACATTGAACAAGACTGGTGACAATGGATCTCTTTGTCTGAGCCCCTCCTTCACTATGAACTTTTCTGATGTTACCCCATGTACAGGCCAGCGTTTGTAGAATGGCATTTGGCTTGACGATGCGCACTGGACAACGTAGGCGTAGTAGTGGGGAGCTCATTTGCTTTGGCTCCTTCGTGGTGTTTACATCGGTACAGTCACAGTAAAAAGCATTTTTGCCAAGTTTGTTTTGATTTTGTTTAATTCATAGACTAGGTGTTGTTGTATTTGTTTTATAGTATTGTTAATTTAGTTTGTTTAATTTAGTGTTGTTTAGTTAGTTTAGTGTTTTTATTTAAGACTGTTTTAATTAGTGCTTAGTGTATTGTTTAAGTTTAAATATTGTTTTGGACTGTAAAAGCCGGAAAATTATAAACTCTATACTACAGTTTATGAAGAGGGAAGCCGATGCAGGTGCACCCATGATACCACTCTCAAAGTTAAGTAAAACAAGTACTTTTCAGTTAAATATTTATTATATCAAACATGAGTTTTATTGTAGTAATTAATGTATCTTACGCTCCAATAATATCGCTGAAATAATGCTAACACAACCATAATTGTTTTGCATATTTAACAACATAACTCATACGTTTTTATGTACTTACAAGATAGTAATGATTGCTTCTTTTGTAGCTTATAGCAATTCCCCATTCAACTAGATATTACGTTCTTTCTACAGGTACAGCAACGAGTTTCTGCTGCTACTGGCATAAGTTTGCGGACCATAAATCGTATTGCTAAGGAGGGTAGAGAAATCGAAAAGGGTGAAAAACCATCATTTTCTACACCTAACAAAATTAGAAAGAACAGAAAATCAAAGGTAGCTCTGGATGATTTTGACAAGGGTGTGCTGCGTCGAATGATTATTAATTTTCATGCTACCGAAGGTGTAATACCAACGCTTACAAGGGTACATAAAAAGTTTTGTGAAGATAATGACTATAAAGGGTGTAAAGACAAATTAAGGAAAGAAATAAGACAGATAGGGTTCAAGTGGAAAAAGTTTGAGAACAACAGAAAACTTCTAATGAAATATCATGAAGTAAGGCATCTTAGAATTAATTTTTTAAGAAAGATGAAGAAATACCGAGAAGAACGACGACTTATCATTTATATGGATGAAACTTATATACATTCTTCCCATACTCAAGAGAAAGCATGGAGCGACACATCTAACGAAGGCATAAAAAAACCAATTTCTAAGGGATCTCGACTAATTATTCTTAATGCTGGAGGTGAAGATGGATTTATACCGAAATGTTATGTTAGATGGAAATCGAATTGCAGCACAGGGGATTATCATAATGAGATGAACTATGATAATTATGAAAAATGGATTAAGGAAAAGCTTTTGCCAAATTTACCACCAAACAGCGTGTTAGTTATTGATAATGCCCCTTATCATAACAAACAAGTTGATAAGTGTCCGACTTCATCCTCCACAAAGGATGTCATGAAAAAGTGGCTAAAAGAGCGGCAGATCTCGTTTGATGAAAACATGTTGAAACCGGAACTGTACAACATCATCAAACTGTATAAACCAAGATATAAACAATTTAAAATTGACAAGCTACTAAATGATGCAGGTCATGATGTACTAAGATTGCCGCCCTACCATCCAGATCTAAATCCCATTGAGTTAGTGTGGGCGGCAATGAAGTCATATGTGGCTTCCAGAAATGTAAAATTTAGTATGAACGAAGTGACAAAATTATGTGACGAGTTTTTCGAGCAGTTTACAGTAGAAAACTGGAAGTCAAAATGTGAGCACTCAAAGCGAATTGAAAAAGAGTTTATGGCAAAGGAACCTATGGTTGATATAGTGGTGGACAAATTAATAATTAATTTAACTGAGAATAGTGATGATAGTGACTTGGATACATCTGATGAAAGTGACGAAATGGAAGTAGAAGACGATAATCTTTCGGGGGTAGAAGAATTGCCAGATGACATTCATCAAAAGGTTTCATCTCCACAACCTGGAACTTCTAGCAAAAAAGTGTACACAGCCTTATAATTAGTATTGGGTAAAATCTAGATTCAAGTAATTATATTTAACTTTCGAAAAATTTTCTTTTTAATACTCAGTTTCCGATCTATCCCGCAATGGACGTTAATACTCGGAACCATAAAAAACACTCAAGCTTACGCATTCAAAAATAAAATTTTGTTAAGCAAAATAAAAACTTTATTCTGCGGTTTTGCATCAGAATTATCAAACGAAAACAAAAACAAACTTTATAAACGTAATGATTTTTATTAAGTATTATGCTACTAAAATATATTTAAGAAACCCGTAGCCACTTCGCAGTTCCTAAATGTTCTAGGTTTATAAGAAAAGACAACAATGAAAAAATTCAGGAATTTCTGCATTTTCAGATAGTTAATTAGGAGTCTTGTGGTCTCTCAAATTGCTTCTAATATGTTAATGTCCTTAGTGCAGCATGTTTCTCTAATTGTCAGGTACAGAAGCTTTCGGCATCTTTTGAAGGTAATTTAACAAATTTAAAATTTCCAGTATTTAAATTCTCTCGACCTTTCTCACAACAATAAGTAAAAAAATTCATTCAGACACAGTACCCTCTTAAATCATAAATTTTGTCATCAACCATTAAAGGATTAGCAAAACTGTTTATTTTGACAATGGTTCTTTACAACTAGAACTCTTTCATTTATTCATCTTAATATATGTATTTTATGAAATGTCCGCAAAACCTGTGTTAGCAACTAAAAAAAAACGAGAGCATTAACAGTTTCTACGTATTTCAAAAGCGCATTTAAGTAAAAAGTGCTTTTTCTTGTCACGTTTTGAATTTTCTGCGGTATTATTTCTGAACAGACCATAATAGGATGCACTATACGTTTTATTTGATTTCCTTATTACTAAATTGACACAAAACTGAACATAATCCAAGTTATTCCTCTGTAATGATATGTAATTGTAAAAAAAAGTAAAGAGATTAATTTTATTATTTTATAACTTGAGTGTTATTTATTTTTTTATTTGATTTTAACATAAAGTTGAATTTTGTTTATTATTTACCTATAGAACAAATTAAAATACAGCTAAAGCGTTCAAAAAGATTGGATAATCTGAAGGTAATGTGTAAACAATTTACAACATGCATTCTATAAAATAATAAAAGTTGTATGCAAATTGAGTAGTTTTAGTTTTGAAATATTTTTTTACCCCGAGTGTACTTTCGCTATTTGCAATACCTCTATCTCTACCGCACACAGACTCGCTTTGTCTGTCTTCTGCGCATACCCAAATGCCTTTTTACAAAAGTTGGCCTGTACTTTTACACTATTAACGGTCTTAGTTAAGGTTAGTAAAATTAGGCTTATCAACTTTATATTTACATTTACGGTTGACAGGGCTTTAAACAGTTGTTCTCTCTTTACTTTATCATAAGCTTGCTTGAAGTCTATGTGGAGTACCATTGTTTCTTTCTGATGCTCGTAACTCTCTGCTTGAATTTCTTTTAAGGTGAAAATCTGATCTATTACGGATCTCCCTTTTCTAAAGCCACATCGATAGTCTCCTATTTTGCCACCCACTTCTTCAGTTAGCTTATTTTTTATGTACATTGCTAGGATTTTATAAGCAACATTAAGGAGAGAAATATACTTTGATAAAAAACTCCACTATTCAATATTCAATTCGACTTTTCTCAAAACTAATACACGTGAGTTAACATTTTCTTGTACCAAGGGCTTCAATTGAAAAACGAAATACGCTTTTATGGAACACTCTGTATATTTGAGAAAAATTCAAGGACACAGAGATAACTAACAGGACAAAGAAGAGATATTAGAAGAAATGGAAAAAAGAAAAATAGATTATCTAGGAATAACGGAAACCAAAAGAAAGGGAAATGGCATTACAAGAATACATAAAGGTTATTGGCTAATCTAAAATGGAGTAAGAGAAACAGAGGTAGCGAACGCGGTAGTAGGATTAACAGTAAAAAATGACAAAATTAACACACTAGGAATGTAAAGAAAAGAATACTAACCGTTAAAGTACGAATAGAAGACCAACAAGAATAAAGGAATTTACTAATAGCCTAGGGGCCCAACGAAGACCTTCGTCTGTAGTAAAAAATTCTTTTACGAAGAATTGACAAACGTAATAGACGACATAGACGGAGAAAGCATAGTTATGAGAGACCTCAACGGCAGAGTGGAAAACAACAATAAACGAATAAAAAAATACATGGGAAAAGAAGGAGAAAGAATGCAGAATACCAACGGGAAAAGAATAATAGAGCTATGCTGAAACTAACAAATGATAATTGCTAACACAAAGTTTAGACATTAGGAAATCCACAAGTTTACATAGGAAAGGAAAAGCAAAGAAGAAAAATCAATTATAGACTATTTTCTGGTAGATAGAAAACTATTGAACAGAATAAAAGACGTAAGAATATACAGAGGCTATGAAATTGGACCCGATAATTATACGCTCAAAGCAAAAATTCAAGTGCAAAAAGAAAACACAAAGACATGGAAAGAACAAGTAACGAAAAATAAAGAGCTACAAATTGAAAGATCCAGAAGCAAGAGCAAAATACCAAAAAGAACTAGAAAAATCGATGGATAAAACCAATGACCGAAGGAAGTCTGAACTGCGAAAAATATAAGAAAAAAATTAAAGAAGTAGCAAAGAAAGTATGTGGAACGACCAAAATTAAAGGAGATGGAGCTAAAAAAACGGAATGGTGGAACGGCGAAATCAGAAAAATAGTGAAAGAAAAGAAAACGAAATGGAAGAATTATCTAAGCAGTAAAAATCATAGAGAGTATGAAGAATATAAAAAGGCAAGAAAAATAGTAACCGTCGAAATAAAAAAGGTAAAGAAAGAAGCTTTTGAAACATTTGGAAATACACTAAAAGAGTCACATAAAGAAAATCAAAAACAATTCTATAGCATCTCGAAAAATATAAAGAATAGAAAGAACCACAATAAGGGATAAAAAAGGTAGAATGATTAAATCAGAGGAAAATACCATGGAAAGGTGGAAACTTCCAAGAACTGCTAACAGACGAACAGGAAATTTATGAGGCTCAACAATAAGAAAGGAAGAGCATAAAGAGATTAGAAAAGACCAAAGAGTATCGTTAATTAAAATCGAAGAGATAGAAGACGCAATAGGGAGATAAAATCAGGAAAATCCGAAATAGATGAGATAACACCAGAAATGGTCAAATACTCAGGACGAACAGCAATAAGAGCCGTAGAGAAAATATTTAATAAAGCGTTAAAAGAAGGTAAAGCACCAAGGGATTGGAAAACAGGAATAATTATTCCATTACACAAAAAAGAAGACAGTAGGGATTGCAATAATTACTGTGGAATAAAATAAAATAAATAAAACACTACTCAGCGTTCCAGGAAAGTTATATACCAGAATATTAGACAAAATAATAAGAGATCAAACAGAACAAACAATGGAAGAAGCACAATATGCTACATCTATCTGGAAAAAGCATTTTATAGGCTGAAGAGAGAAGAAATCTGGAGGAGAAGCCACTTTTTATTTAATTCATTATACTGGAGGCATCTAAATTTCATTTTTCATTGAAAGACAG
The DNA here is from genome assembly GCA_011009095.1 of Ignelater luminosus. Lineage (NCBI taxonomy): Eukaryota > Metazoa > Arthropoda > Insecta > Coleoptera > Elateridae > Ignelater > Ignelater luminosus. Next base: position 20,913 of record VTPC01006672.1, on the reverse strand, counting down.
ATTCCAATTTCCAACTGACAAAAGATCCTCATGAATAACACTTCTTTCTTAAATTACTTTCCATTTCTTGATTAATAAAAATTAATCAGCATTTTTTTGCAGTGTTTATGTCTTGCTTGTTTAGGGTAATTATAGTTAATAAAGTTATTTTTGTTTTTTGACTTTTATATTTTAATAATTAACAGTTTCAGAAAATCCAAATAAATCCTATTAGTAGAACAATTCTGAAAAAGTTACTAATAAGTATTATTCGTTTTTCAATCGTTACTTGCTTTTAATACACAAAAAGTCTATAAAAACAATCCATTAATATTTGTAGTATAAAACAATTAGCTCAGGGCAATACTTATAATTTTAACTACAGAAAAAAGGCTGACGACCATCATACACCATATTATTAAACATTTTAGAGTTTTTGTGCTATCCTAGTTAACGAGTGTCAGTAAAAGTATGAAGAAAGTAAAGCATTGAACCTTTTTCAGAGGCCATCACCAATGAGGCAAAATATCATCAAAAGTTTCATTAAAGTGTATAATTTATTTGCTATAAACAATTTTGCAACATCAAACAAACCTCTAATAACTTCAATATTCTTCTTTTCATGCTGCTACCGTATAAGTACACATAACAAGCTGTAAAGAATTCCATTAAAAGCTTGTTTAACTCAAAGCATTTAAATTCTTTTGTTTATTTTATCAACGTTTCTTGTTAGTTAAAAACAAGTTGAAATTACTAATAATAAAACGATTTAGTACTCATCTTGTTGGTTTATGGTTTTACATGGACTTCTAAACGCTAATAATGCTATTACTGTTAATTTACAACGCGTAATTAGCGTTTACTTGAGTAAAAAGTGAAAACAGCATTAAAAGCTGTTGCTAAACTATTACAATTAAAATTGCCAATTGAACTTTTCTTGTAATGACCACGACGGTAATATTCACCTTAAATGGTCATTCTGCGTGTTTACGTTCTTCCATTCACAATCTGTGAGATTCATTTTAAATGTCAACTAAAAATAACGGTAACTAATTTTGTAAGCTGAACATGCAATTAGTTTTAAACAGACAAAACTGCAAGGAATCTAGGATGCTTGACTGTCTTAAGTCAAAGGAAGTTATAAATAAAACTGACTTATATGGGGTTTTACAATTTTCTTGTTAGTAGTTGGCAACACGACAGGAATAATTTTTTACATTAATTGGTAGATTCTGACTTTTTAACACTAACGTTTTTGCAGTAATACCACGCGGCCTTTCAGTAAAAGCAACTGCATCGTAAAAGTTTTTGTGTCATTTTATTGGGTGTATTTTATAATGCAGAGTTTAATTTTGTCGACTGTCAATTAGATATTTTAACTGCTCGCGAAAATAATAAGATGTGTGTTTTATTTTTGTTTTAAATTCCTCTTTATCTGCTTTCAACCAAAAAAGTTGAATTTGAAATCGAAAACGAAACCAAACCAGTTTTTAGTCCCCTTGTCTTGTTTTTGTTGAAATAAGTTCTTGTTAAAACAAACCAAAAGATTCGCATTTTATCGGTTTATATATAAGGATATGCCTGGTATGGTCAGTTGAAGACTCTTACAATACGTACACTTACAGGATGTATTTGTTATCAGTATTAATGAATAATGTAATCAGAAAGACCTAGTACAAGGTGAATTGAATTTTATAAGCTGTATGATGACAACAGTGTATCGATATGAAATTACAAAAAAAAAACTGTAATATATGTAACTGATATTTATCTTGAAATGTTGATACAATTCTTAATGCTGTAACAGAATAATGTACTTACAGCAGAAGACCTTTTGGTGTTCTATCCAGAATAATCAAAAATTCTTAGTAATAAGAATTTTGATAAGTAAAACATGATCGAAAACCGAGTAACTAAGAGGGTTCGGTCCATATTATTCCTGATGGTCAAATCTAATATATCAATCTATCAAATTAGACAACAGAACATAATAACCATAATTTAAATAAAATTTTATTTTCGTCTATCTTAGATAGTAACGAAAATAAATTTTACTGTGTACTAAAAGTTCATAGAAATCGTGACAAGAACAATACCGTTTACCAACATGACTAATAAGCATTGCCTTACATAAATAGAATTAGTCATCTCATAATCTGTTCAAGTACTACAAATAAGGATGACACATATCATCTCAAAAGCATGGGAATTAGGATAATTCGACATTGTTTAACCAGTACTATGCAATTTAAGCTTGTAATTTCACCGTGATTAGAAGATCCATATGGTTATTAGTTGCCTACGCTAATTTATTATCCACAGAAATCTTCTCACTTTTGTATTAAAAAAAAATTAAGCTCATTTGTTATGTTCCAATCTGAATTTAAATTTCTGCTTATATTAACTATTGCAACATTACAGTAGCTACTAATAAGCAAAAAAAGGCCTCGCTTTGGAATTGGAAGAATAATTTATCTCTACTGGTACAAATATTCATTTTTCAATAAAGGAAAGTTTGGCTATCGCCTTTTACATTTTTGAAAATCTTACCATTCTGACGAAGAAGGAAATCGTAGTGAACAAAATATAGGCCCGTATGAAAAATTCGTTAGTAAAGCAAATAAAGAATCAGTACAGTAAACCACTCACTCATAAAGTCATAACTAAACCGAAAGAAAAAAAAGCCAGCAACAAATCTTTTTCTCAAAACTGATTCTGTTTTAAGAAACTTCGTGTTTGCAGGTAATTAGTTAATTTTAATCTCTGGAAAATTAATGAGCTAATTGAAGTGTTGACCTAACAAAGTTCGTTTACCCTTTCGTCTGGATAAACATACAACTGATAAAGGGTCTAACTTTGGTTAAAATAATAAACTCTTAACTTATCTTTGCAAAATCAAACATAATTTCATTAGTTTTATTTTAAATATTTATTGTAAGGGCTGTTTTGAAAATTATTTTAAATCTTCTACTCCCCTTTTCCTTTTTTATTATTTAAGTAACTAAAGTAAACTAAACAAAAGTTAACGAAATAAAAAACTATCCACAAAATAAATCAAAAATGAGCGATTCTTGTTGATGGAAACTGTGTAAAATGTGTACTCATCAAAATAAACCGAACGTCGCTTCTGCCACTTTCCTATTTATCACCACAAAGCAACCTGCCATCCTAATCGGAAATGGAAAACCTCTGGACGACGGACGACACTGCTACGGGGAGGAGTTTGTCTACAACCGCATTAAGCTGCTTGCTCTCTCCAGGTTCCCCAGCCAGATTAAAGTTTCAGGAACTCCAGCCCTGCCAGCTGCTCACACCATCTGCTGTCGAAGCTCATTCTTAGTTTGGGGGTTCCCCGGGAACGTTCGGAGTACACCACAGCAACTGGAACTGTTGTCAGCTGCAAAGGCCACCATCACCTCGTTTGGTTTTTCAACACTGTTCTGACCTAGACATTAGCGGGGCCTTGAGGTCCAGGTCACCGCGACTCCACTTTCTTGCTGTTCGCCTGGTTCTCAACGACTACACATCCACATCCTCGCCATGTCCGAAACCCACTTTAGAAAGTCCCACTCCACGTCGCTGTTCGAGTTTCGGATCTTTCGCAAGGACAGCCCCGGCGACCGAGCCGGAATGGCCCTTGCCGTCCACTGCAGCAATTTCCAAATTCCTCAACAGTTCTCGAACCCAATACACATCTTTTCCATTTACATTCCGTCCCTTTCTCGAGTTCGTGGCCTCGTTCCGGAGGGCCGTGCTGATAGACGATTTAAACGCCTGGAACACGGCCTTTACGGACGAAGGGTCGAACCAGAAGGGGCAACAACTAGCAAATGCCTACTAAGGCTCCCGCTGTTTCGGATTCCTAACGAACGCTCCATTTATCTCACGCACTTGGGGAACTCCATCACTGACCGTTGTCTTCGACGCCCTAACTCCTCTCTTCGAAAACCCGGTTATTATTGCCGCTCTGCCATCTGCCACTTGTCACCGACTCCACTCTATTTCTAGTCCAGATTACCCGGAACGCTCGTCACAGCATCAGGGACTGAAACAATGCCCGCTAGGAAGAGTTCCAAGCCCACGTGAAAAACAACCTTCCTCACGATCCACTTATAGACAGAATTGCATACATCAAAACCACCGTCCTACAGGTGACCTCAGTCATTCAAGAAGCTGTCCAAGCATACGTACCCAAGAGGACCGTCAATTCCAGGCGGCCACCCTCTGCTCGCTTTCCTCCACGAAATCATTCGCAAAAAGCGACGAATATACAGAGATTACGTCCGCACCCACGTCCAATTGTGAAAACACAGTGGAATCGACTCGGCGCTATCGTCCGCCGGCATGTGACCCAGATAAAAGAGGAGGCTCCAAATTCCGATACAAACTCAAAGTTCTTTCTGGACGGAAAGCTTCCCTGGAATCCCATCTTACCCAAAACCGCAACATACTAACCGACCCTGTAGACAAGGCGAATATCTTCGCCGGTGTCCTAGAAGAAGTCCATCAACCTCCAGAAGATCTACTATTTGATGCTCAAGCCCTCCGCACAGTCAACTATGACGTGCGCCTTGATCCCGACATTACTCCTCGCTTACACGTCCCATCTTTTGATCTTCCCCGACTTCCTTTCAGACATCATCAGCCCCATCCTCGTGGAGGAAACTGACGAGGCGCTTGCTTTCGGCAAGAATCCTGCCCTGGAGAACCAACGCTCCATCCTTCCCCCCTCTTATTCATCTTTTACTGCCATGATATCCCTCGTCCCGAAGGGCTTGGGGTCTGCCTTTTCCAATTCGCGGACGACATGGCCCTGTGGGTGATGTCTCGAAACTCAGCCGAGGGATCGCGAATTTTGGCGTACGAACTAGGACGCCTGGAGACTTAGATCTGAGAATGAAAAATCAGACCGAACTCTCAGAAAACCAACCGCGCCTCCAGTTTTCGCCATTAATCAAGTACCTTGGCATTACTTTCACCCCACACTGAGATGAAGCGACGTTGTCCAGCAGCGCGTTACTCTCTAGTCTTTGCGGAGGCATTCCAGGCTGCCACTCCCGGACGTTACTTTAAACATACAAAACTTTCATCAGACCCGTGATCGACTACCGATTTACCGTCTTCTGCTCCGCACTGCCATATGCAATCAGGAGACTTCGACAGAAAGAGAGAGGGATCTTCCGCGTGGAGCGCTTCGGAGGAAATCTGCGACAGAGCGGGGACTTTCCCTGTAGGTGCACGCCTCGAATTCGTGAGGGGCGCTGTGTGAGCAGGGTGGTCGAATAAAACAAAGAACACATTCTCCACATCCTCAGAACTCTGGCTCCGCTTTCGCATCGAAAACCCAAAAAGAAAACCAAACATCCGCCCTCTGTCATGATGAGACATGCCGAAAACTTCTTCCCCGAGTTGATAGATATACTTATCAATACTCCACTTATCTACAGATACGATCCACCGCCCTCCCGCGCTGCGTTCTTATTCCGGAGGTCCGAGGCATCCCCACCAATACAAGGTCAACATTACTACCACTGCTATTGCTTTACCTAGCACTACAACTACTACAGTCACACAACACAACACAACACACTCTATCACCTCAAAACAAAACACAGGACAAACGCGATCTGCATTGGTATTCTACATCCTAATCTCCCACAAATCACAATCAACATTTTGGTCGATATAAAACTCTTATAACGGCCTCCGGTCTCCTTCGTCACTTTCTCTATTTTATTCGAAGTGTACTCTAAAAGAGATTTTTGAACGTAGCCTGGTATTCTAAAATTGTTTCAACAACAAAAAAACATAAATACTTAGTACCTAAGACAAAAAACCAAAATATTTCTTAATTAATTTAAATCTCCATAAATTAGTAATCTAAAATAAAATTTGTTTGTTCTTGCTAATTTATTTACTATTACAGTAACAGTAACCCAACAGCTCAGGCGGTTTGGACACGTGACGAGAATGGGAGAGAGCGGGCAGCAAAAATTGTGTGGAAAACAAAATTGGAAGGGACAAATGGCAGAGGAAGACCGAGGACCGCATGGAACACGAAAATCGCAAATACACTACAAGAGAAAGGTCTCATGTGGATGCAAGCAAAGAATATGGCACAAGATAGAACAGCATGGAAGCATGCTATCACCTCTGCACCTCAGGTAGAACAGGTTGCGGGATAAGTAAGTAAAAAAAAATTTAAAATAACAAACTGAACACTAGCAGTGTTTTTTAAATTTTATTATTACATCGAAATTTTATTATTACAATCGAAATATTTTTTGTATTTCTTCTTAACCACATCATTAAGGCTGACTAACGTAATTTGAAATATCTTCTATTGTCGTGTTTTAGTATCGCAAATCTTATTTTGAGAAACATTTTACTATGTGAAGTGCAGTAAACTGCTAGAACAACAAATTAAGGGTTTGCAAAAGTGTCACACGCTATACGGAAAGCATGCGAACAAAATTTTAATTTAAAAGAATTACTTAAAAGAAAAACCGTTTCACTTTCTATAATTTACTTCTTGAAGCTAATAAAATAACTTTGCGCAAACATTTCTAAATAACGTCCCCGAAAGACGTAAACTCCCATGCAAAAGATGTTACTTCTTGATATAAAACCTAGAATATCCTTAAACTAAATTGCATTATAACCTGTGGGAGTAGCAGTTATTTATATAACGCCTTAGCTATTTTTAGTAACATTGAAATTGTACTTCTGAATGAATTCTGAATTGAAATAAATCGCCAAAAAGAAAAAAAAAGACAAATGCTATTTTTATACTTAATTATTATTCTTGCTTAATTTAATTTATTTGCTGTTATAAATGCAGCCTTGCCAAACTAAGTATTCTGTATTTTTTGTTTGGCCGTTATGGAAATCGATTAAGAGTATTAGTATACAGAATGTTCCAAGATCTGAAAACTTAGCACTGTTATTACCGTTAATGTTATTAAAACCGAAAAATAATACATAGATATGCGTGTTAACATAACATTTAAATGCTTAATTAACTTTCATATCCTTATCACGCAAGCAATTTTATAGTTTATGGTATTAGTTAGGGTTTAATTCAAAGTCGGCGTTAGTAATAGAAGAATAGAGTTCTGCTATATCAATTAAGTGTACACTTCGCTAATTAATTAGCGAAATTCGAGAGTGTCACCAATGTAGCACAGTATTGCCAATTTCTTTGTTACCGTATTGTATACTTGGCACAACGGGAGTTGAGTCTCATCAATTCTGGATGTTTTCACAATTTTTACTAATCTTGAGTTTTCTAATTTGACACTGTAACACTGGAACCAAAAAAGGCAGAATTCACAATATTCATAATAAAATACTCTGATAATAAATTACAAGAATAGATTTTTGAATTAACACAAAAATAAACTGTCCCACGTTGGGCGCCATAATCATTTAACTTCAAGTTAAAGGTGACTAAAACATTTCCACTTCTAAAGAATTATTTAAATTTTCTATATTACAATAATATAAAATGAAAGAATTCAGCAATTTAGAGGCTATTAGTGCCAACTGTAATCGAAAGATCTCTAATAAAACTTGAAAACACCAAAAGGAAAATATCAAGGAGAAGAGAAATGTTGGGGTTATTCAAGAATGAAGAAAAATCACTTTCTCGGTAATCCACTGATTTACTTAAAATAATAATTAACAAAATTCCGAAACACTCTGTACGTTCCGTTAATCTTTAAAACAAAAAAAAGATGTATCATCTGAATATATTGAAACAAAAAACGTTAGCAAAAAAAATCGAAACCAATTTATAAAACTTTCTGTTTTTAAAGGTAGGAGGATAATTTATAGCTGCAATAATAATCCTTCCTTCAGTTGGAAACGACTACAATATGATATGAGTTGTTCAACAAGATAATTTAAGAGCCTCTAATAATAAAGCTATATCTGAAATTTTATTTATAAGATCTGGTTTGAAAATGAACACCATCTATTTTAATTATGCCGTTTGCTTTTAATGACAGTATACTATAATGGGTATCACTATTACCTATTACAGCATCTTACGACATGCAAAACAAACGACTGGACGGAGAAATATTAATGTTTTTGGTTATTCTAAACCATTATATGCATGAGGAAACGGCATTGCAAGGATTTCGCGTGGGTTCATTTCTGTTTAATAACGTAATCTGAGAAAGGTCAATCGCGTTCAAACTTTTTTTAAGGTTAATTTAATTGTTATATGAAAATAGCATACAGCTTGGATGCATAAAATAAAACAATAGGAAAACAGTAACCTACCTTTTCCAAAACTCCACTGTAAGGTTGTATATTTGGTGGTCTGTTTGTGATGTGTAAATGACATTCTGTTATTTCTGAATCATCTCCAGAATACGCTGTTGGAGATCCAGCCAATTCGCAGGGAGAATCGTCCGAAAACAGTGTTTCATTTCCACTGTCTACAGTGGTGGCCATTCTTACATATTTGAAGACCCTAGAATAGAATAAAATTGTTAGAAAATATTTTTGAAGTGTTCTCATTAAAAGTCATAGCTCAACTTCCGTTAAAAAATCACAAGTGTAAGAATTCACACAGTTTTCATATTTAACGGTTAGTGTTTATACTGTACGGTTATTTTTTATTATTATTGTTAGTAACATAAAACTATTTAAAAGTCAAAGTCCCAAGTTTCATTAAAAAAGTATAACCGCTACCTACTTTTTATGTGAATGATAAACTGAAAACTGTTTAGTGCTTGAATGTACACTCTGAGGTATCATAAATAATACTGCTTGTTCGCTGGAAACTAAATACATAATAAATTATTAAATTCTAATTGATATAATTACAAAATTATACAACCGTTAAATACTAAAATTACTTGTATTGACAGATAAATTAGCAGCAATATATAACTTTAAAGTTCAAAACAAATGAAATTTAAAATGTATAGTTCACGTTCAGTAGAAACAAAGATTAGTTTACATTATACATTTTATGTTATACGTTTTCACATAATAAAGAAAATTAATCTTTTCGTAATCACTCTTACGTTTTCCTTCTATCGCGTGGTAATATTTCCTG